>MU223377.1:564165-579072 GCA_018584345.1 Thuja plicata | reverse complement strand
CTTCTCAAGTCATAGACGCTGCCCAGCCAATACTGAGCATCAAGAACAACGTTATTGAAGGAGTAGAGAGAGACAATAGAAGCTTCAAGCTTCGAAGGGTTTGCATTCGTTTGTCTTACTTTTCGTTTTTTGTACATTTTATTGCTTACGTTTCCATCATTCGTTTAGTAGTTATTGCTTAATAGATTTGCATGCACTTGTGAACCTTGGCTACTAACCCCTGCCCTTGGAAAGCTGTGGGAAACCGGAGAGAGAGGCGTACAGGAACCATTCAACTTCATCAGTAGAACAAGGGCCCATTGACAGGTTTTATATATTACACTTGTTAATGTATGTATTTTTTTTATATTGTATCTCGGTTGCGCTTCACATTGTTCTATTGTAGTAAAATATAGCTACAATCGGAGGCTTTCTTTGTGGTTCTTTCTTGTTGGTATGTTCCCCTGAACCAGGATTTATGTAATTTTTATAAACTAATATAATA
Source organism: Thuja plicata (assembly GCA_018584345.1). Taxonomy (NCBI): domain Eukaryota; kingdom Viridiplantae; phylum Streptophyta; class Pinopsida; order Cupressales; family Cupressaceae; genus Thuja; species Thuja plicata. Next base: position 578,588 of record MU223377.1, on the reverse strand, counting down.
AAATGTTTAGTGGCTTTTGGAATTTTTATAAAAAAAAGAAAATCCAATAATATGTAAAAAAATATAGATTTCTATTTTAATTTTGTTCCATAAAGTACATCACATATCTTTGCCATGCTTTTAAAATATTTATACTAATTAGACATATACTTTTATTTCAATTTACATCAATGCTTATTTATCTTCTTGTAGAATGATAGAATAACATACTCATGTTATAAATAATTGATTATTTGTAAGATATACTTCTATTTTATATTTAAGATTTTCCTTTTTAATTGTTCTATAATATTAAAATCTAAATTGAAAATTGATTTTAATTATAATAAATATTTAAATTAAAGAATGTTAACTAAATTATTTTAAAAAAATAATTATCACCATCAAAATTAATTTTCTCTACATATATATAATTTTACTTTAGCAATCCTAACTAATTTTGAAAATAAAATCAATTTAATATAAAATTAATTGCCATTGTCAAATACCCTAGTTCAACAAGTGGGTTGACATTTACTTGTCTATTGTTTTAAAAAGAATCATTTTGATATTTAACAGAACACAGCCTAGTCAAAAACTATGGGTTTACTATTTCAACGGGCTTTGTTCATTTAGTTGGCGAATAATTTTTTGGCATCTAGTGTTTTTGTCGTCTTGCTCGAAGGATCTTAAATCCCCTCAAGATTTTAGCGCCATGCTCGAAGGATTTCAAATTCAAAGGAACGGATCAGAATTTCATGTTTTGGATTTTTGTGGTATCAATTGTTTGAATAAGTTCGGTAGTTGAATACGTTGGAATTTCATGTTTTCGATTGTTGTGGTATTTTATCAAATGTTTGAACAAGTTCGATGTTTGAAAACGTTTGTTAGACTTCTATCATTGTGCATGGAATTTGCTTCCTCGTGCCGTAAGAAAGAGAAAGTTGGTGTGGAAATTTACTCATCTTTCCCTTTTAAACGGGGAGCATCTTTGGCCTTTTAGTTGAGCATCTCTAGAGGAATTTAATACCTAGTTTATTAGCTTTGGCTCTTTGTATTGAGCATCTTTTACTTTTGTGGATGGCATCTTTCATATATTTGAAGATTAATAGATTACTTGTATATGTGATACACTTTTGTTTACTTTTTTAGTTGGCTATTTCAGCCTTTTCTAGAATGTACATTTGTCTCCTTGTAGTGGGCATTTTTAGCTTGAATTTGGGCATCTTTGGATGTTTGAGATAATCTTTGTCTAATGTAATGTCTTTAATTTTTAAGATGTTATATAATGATTGATCTTGAGAGTGCTCATTATTTGTGAATTCAATATTTTGGGATTTTTTTATCATTATTTGTTTTGGAGGTTTTTTATAATTAATAAAAGGGAGGATGAGATTCTTAACATGGAATTAAAAAAGTTAGTGAATGTTAGTTAGTTAAGGTCATTGTAAGCAAGATGTAAATCATCAAGCTCTTGTCATTAATTTTTTTGTTTGAAGAACTTGAATTCAGGGTTCTATGTGAAAACTCTTTGTTTAGAACTTGTTGGAGTGAATATTGAGAGCACAATGAATCATTGCAATGCATCTGTGCCACATTAAAGTGGATATCATTTAGCTTCAGGCATCGATGCATTTTTCAAATTGCTTCAAAGCCCATTTGTGCCTGCACTTTTCACCGAATGACTACTAGCAATACAAAATTGAGTGTAAAATACCTAAAAATGTTTAGAAGTGTCTGGAGAGTAATAAATGTATTGTTTGGGGACATTGAAATGTTTAGAGATGATTAATAGTGTTTAAATAGAATGTAGATGCTAAGGTAGTCGTTTAAAATATGAAGTATAAAATATGTGAATAATAATTAGTTCTAAGGTGTGTAGACATTATTATTCTAGAGATGGCATTTTGACTATTTACATGTGTATGTTAAAATTTAAATGATTAGTCAATTGTTAGGGCATGGATATGAAGTCAGAACCCTAAGTTGAAAACCATGTAATAGTTAATACCCGTTGCTATTTTTGGCAAAGTCCTAACTTGCTTATCAAATATAACATTGAATCCTTTTCACAAAATACATCCAACCAAATATAACATCACATTGCCAGTAATAAATCTATTAAACCTGACTGATAACATAAATATAATGCAACATACAATTTATAGATACAAGTCACTCCACTATTTATTGAATTATGTCATAATACAATTCTGCAATCACAATACCTCTTTATTTTGTGCCATTTCACAATGGATGACACCCCTTCAAAAAATTTCAATGAACATAGTGCATTGTATTTTTGTTATCAATTAGGTTTAATAGAGCTATTTGTGGCAATGAAAATTATAATTAAATTTACATGGTAACCATTTTTAATCTTGCAATATTCTTGTACACATGATTATTATATATGGTTTGATTTATTTTATCCTATTTTGATAGTTAGTTGCTCATTTGCTTCTACATTAACTTTCTATATCTCTTTAGATGACTATCTATTGGCAACGTTTGTCTTGAAATCATTTGTTTTGATCTCTTCCATTTAATGGTATGATGTTTGAACCAAGGGTAAATATTATGTCATATTTAATGCTAGATCCTTTGTATATATATGTTTATTTTGAGAATTGATATGACGCAATGACAATTTTAAAATGAATGTTGAATAATTTATAGGTAGAGTTGTAATAAGTGCATGTAATATTTAAGTCATAGGTAGATTTCTATCATTGTGCATGGAATTTTCTACATCGCGCCATAAGAAAGAGAAAGTAGGTGTAGAAATTTACTCATCTTTCCCTTTCAAACATGGAGCATCTTTGGCCTTTTAGTTGAGCATCTCTAGAGGAATTTAATACATGGTTTATTAGATTCATCTCTTTGTATTGAGAATATTTTACTTTTGTGGATGACATCTTTCATATATTTGAGGATTAAAAGATTACTTGTATATGTGATACACTTTTGTTTCCTTTTTAGTTGACTATTTTAGCCTTTTCTAGAGTGTACATTTGTCTCTTTGTGGGCATTTTAAGCTTGGAATTGGGCATCTTTGGATTTTTGAGATAATCATGTTATCTAATGTAATGTCTTTAATATGTAAGATGTTATATAATGATTGAACTTGAGAGTGCTCATATGGGGAACCTTATTAGTGATCATGATTTGTGAATTCAATATTTAGGGATTTTTTTTTATCATTATTTGTTTTGGAGTTTTTTATAATTAATAAAAGGGAGGATGTGATTCTTAACATGGAATTAAATAAGTTAGTGAATGGTAGTTAGCTAAGGCTATTGTAAACAATATGCAAAGCATCAAGTTCTTGTCTTTAATTGGTTTGTTTGAAGAACTTGAATTCAGGGTTCTTTGTGAAAACTCTTTGTTTAGAACTTGTTGGAGTGGATATTGAGATCACAATGAATCATTGCAATGCATTTGTGCCACATTAAAGTGGATATCATTTAGCTTCAAGAATCGATGCATTTTTTTTCAAACTGCTTCAAAGCCCATTTGCGCCTACACTTTTCATTGAATGATTACCAACAATACAAAATTGAGTCTAAGATACCTAAAAATGTTGAGTAGTGTTTGGAGAGTAATAAATGTATTGTTAGGAGAAACTAAATTTTTTAGACATGTTTACTAGCGTTTAAATAGAATGTAGATGCTAAGGTAGTCATTTAAAATATGAGGAATAAAATATGTGAATAATCATTAGTTCTAAGGTGTGTAGACATTATTATTTTGGAGATGACATTTTGACTATTTACATGTGTATGTTAACATTTAAATGTTTAGTCAATTTTTAGGGCATGCATATGAGGCCGAAACCATAAGTTGAAAACCATGTAATAGTTAATACCTGCTACTATTTTTAGCAATATCCTAACTTGCTTATCAAATACAACATCATATCCTTTTCATAAAATACATCCAACCAAATATAAAATCACATTGCCAGTAATAGATCTATTAAACCTGACTGATAACAAAAATATAATATAACATACAGTTTATAGATACAAGTCACTCTATTGTTTATTGAATTATGTCATAATATAATTCTGTAATCGCAATAACTCTTTGTTTTCCACCATTTCACAATGGATGATACCCCTTCCAAAAATGTTGAAGAACATATTGCATTATAGTTTTGTTATCAATTAAGTTTAATAGAGCTATTTGTGGCAATGAAAATTATAATTAAATTTACATGGTAAACATTTTTAATCTTGCAATATTCTTGTACACATGATTATTATATATGGTTTGATTTATTTTGTCTCATTTTGGTTGATAGTTAGTTGCTCATTTGCTTCTACATTAACTTTCTATATCTCTTTAGATGACTATCTATTGAAAACATTTATCTTGAAATCATTTGTTTTGATCTCTTCCATTTAATGGTATGATGTTTGAACCAAGGGTAAATAATATGCCATATTTAATGCAAGACCCTTTATATATATATATATATATATATATATATAAGTTATAGGTGGAGTTGTAATAAATGCATGTAATATTTAATTCTTTTTTTAGTTGAACCAATTTAGTTATTGACTAGCCAATAATTATTGCCGAAAGAAATACTAAAGAAGAGGGATATTTTAATTCCATCATAATAATAATTTATAGTAAAAAAAGTTTTGTAAATTTTATTGTAATATTAGACAAATATCAATTCAAGGTTCGAAAGACCTTAGTTGCAAGCCGAAAATATCTTATGTTGTTTGATGCATGCTAATACAAATTTTAGGTAAACCCCACTCAATTACAATATATTCACAAAATGTCATAATGCACTACTAGTGGAAGAATTTCAAGATTTACTTGTTTAAGTAATTACAATGATTCATTTCTTTAAAACCTATTCTATAGAGATATTGCACTAAGTTTATGTGTATTTGTTAGCCATTGATATTATTGGGGTTATAATATCATATTTCCATAAAGCATGAGGTCAAATGTTGCCTAATTTTGAATCACATAGTTATAAGCTTGAAAGACTTAGAGATTGCAATATATATTATGAGGTTATAAACCATAGAAGCCAATCTAGGCAGAAGGCTTACACAAAGTTAAAATATTTCATAATGACCTTTGAGCCAATATGGAGTTGGGAAATTAAGAGTGCATAGATTATTTAATAATCAAGTGTATCACATTTATGTTTAGTATGACTTATAAAAAATATTTGTGAGTGGTTTAACATTCAAAATCTTGAAAGCTATTAATTAGCTATGTAAAGATTAAACTATTGATTTTTTTATAAGGCAATGATTAAATCTATTATCATTCAATCCATATATAACTTGGGTTATATACTAATATAATGTATGTATCAAGCATATATTTATGATTACTATAGTTACACTGTTCAAATGTAAGAAGGAATACAATACTTAATATTTATTTAACAATACAGTATAAATCAATGGAGAAATTGAATCATTTTACTGACGAGTTTTTATTTTTTGTAGAAATGTTAATATTAATACAAATGCATTTATACAAATGTAGAAAATTCACACTAAAATGTTTTTATTTTTAGCATGGAAATACATTGAATTTTTTATCATGAAAATGCTTGGATGGATATTCACATAACTCTTTGAATCTATTTGTGCTATTTGAACAAAATCAATAAAAAAAATGGAGAGATTTCAAGACAAAAATCTAGTCATAAAGAAGTTTTAGTTCATAATATTGGAGGACCATAGATACTTAAGAGCCCCCCTACTTGAAATGACTTTAGATAGTCCAAGGAAACCAAAAGTTGCATACATTTTATAATGAACATTGTAAAAAAAGTTTTAAATGTTCAGACTGACTTATGATTAGGGAAGTGGAAGCTTTATTTAATGGTTCTTATTTTGATCTAAAGCCTCTATGCAAAAACATTGTTACATAGCTGATTTTGGAAGTTCATTCTATTCATCTCTATGGACTATGGGAAGAACATGTCTACTACATATCTTTTCATTGTTTAGAATAATTGTTTTGTATTCGTCTTGTAGTTCAGATAAGTAAGAACTCAATAGACTAATTTCCTACATTTTCCTTTTACTCCCCTTCCTCTTATTTTGCATGGAAATCAATGCACATGAATCTACTGATATTTGGACCTTATCATATTCATAATACATTCAACTTGATATATATTATCAATCTTATCTTTCACAAGTTTAAGATATTGTCAAAGTCAAAAAAAAGTTAGAGGAACTCCCACTTTAGAAATTTAACTTTTGTTGCAATATGTTAACTTTGTTTGCCTAGTATGTATCCTCTATATTTTGAAAACATATTAACTGCCTATTTCTTAACATGGTAACTATCCCTACTAAATTTTTTCTAATTACACCCTCATAATCATCATATATTGATAGCCATCAAGCAAGGTTCAAAATCAATGGCTATACCTGACACCAAGCCTAGATGATGTAGGTAGATTAATCTGGTATGGTTGTTATATTTATTAGGATAGTACTAGATTTTCAATAACACTTCTTGCAAATCTTTGACAAGAAAACTAAAATCAGATACATTAGGTGAATGATTTTGTGTCTACATAACATAGTATATTAACAATAGAAAGAAAGGGGTGCCTTAATACTAGTTACGTAATAATTTAAATCTTGTTTGCAAGTCACCTAATAAAAGCTATGCCCAAAGAAGAAGTTCTGAGCTAATGCTTTTTGATAAACATTTACGGGAATTAGTGAGAGTAAAAAAGGTGCAATGCATAAATAGATAAGATAAAATACCAAGTGGATACATTATGAAGAATGTCTTGTAAATTTCCTAGATGTGTTTACAAAACATAGTTATATATAAGATTGTAGAGCAAGGATTGCCTTTATATTGTTTGTGGTGACCTCAAAGCTTGATGGCAACTGCACCCAACGAAGATTGCACTTTTTGTGTGGGAATTGAGAATGACTATGTTAAAATAGGTATGCCAAATAATAATTTAAATGTAGAGGTAAATTTGTAGAGAAAAACTTGTTTTGTGAAACTTTTTTTTTTTCAAATTTATCCAATACTTTAAAAAAGTGTAACAATATTGCTAAAGCTAAAATTTATATTGTTCTTCTTGATAGTTTGGGGTATATATAGACTCTAAGCATAAATGTATGCCTCATCTTTCCATATATTAAAAAATACAAATGTCTCCCTCCTTAAAATATGGCGATGTCATACAAAACGCAACCAAACAACACTAAGAATAGGTCTATTAAACATAGGAATGGATCGGATGCTCCATTCATTAAAGTCTTTGTCCGCAAGAAACACTGCGTGTCTTGATCTTGGTAATTGGAGGGGGCATTCAGGTAGTTTTGGGAATGCTTACATTTGTAAATGATACTAGAAAATCAATGCTTTGCTTTGCGGATATTTCTATTTGTCATGAAGATGGATTATTACGTCGAAGGCGTCTCTTATCTGAGAAGGCCTCGCTGACTTTGAAGATCGGTGATCAGAAATTCAACTGTATGCATGCAAGACGATTGGAAACATAAGGACCGTCCATTTTTTATAAGCTTCATTCAGGGATTATGACATTCACGTGAGAAATGGACACCCACATGTCAGTCGCAGGCTCATGGATGTCAAGTTAAGGACTGCTGTGTGGCAAGTTAGTGACTGCATTTTGCAGGCTTCAGACAGAGATTATGACATTCACATGGAAAAAAGCAAATGTTCAATATATCAGACGTCAATTATTTCAGGTCTCCAAACCAAACTTTCTCTGCGCCAAACTTCAATGCTCAACAAAAATGGACAGGCTGCAAATGGCCAATGCCACTGAATAATTCGACGGAAGCAAATTTTAGCCAATTGCCTTGCACTGTGAGCTTCTACTCTTACAGAAAGAACAGTCACCACCATTTACTTTTCAATGCCTGTTCAGTGTTCATAAAATATAGTGGGGATGAGAAGTACTGAAAATGATGGGGTTAAGTGCTACAAATGAAGCTGTCGATTTTGAATTATTGATTTCTTTTCAAGAGCATACATTTTCTGCTATTAAATCAGTTTTAGAATCGTTTCTTTGCCGAAGGGAATGATGTGGTCTCATGGACTGCAATGATCTTAGGATATGCACAAAATGGATTTGTTTAAAAGGCTTTAGAAACTTTCAAGCAAATGCAATTGGCAGGTGTAAAGCTAAATTGCACAAGATTTACGAGCAGCCTCTCCGCCTGTGCCAAAATGGTAGCTTTGGAACAAGGTATGGACATCCATCAAAGCATAATGGTTGGGGACACTATGGTTGAGAATGCTCTACTGGACATGTATGCAAAATGTGAAAGCATAGACAAGGCGCATGAACTGTTTGACAAATTTCTCAAAGAATTGTCATCTCATGGAATTCAATGATTGCAGGCTATGCACAAAATGGATTTCGCAAGGATGCTTTCAAAACCTTTGAGTCAATAAACCACTCTCACATGTATCTTGACATTGTAATATTTTCTTATGTTCTATATGCATACATGCATGGAGGTTTGGTGGATGAGTGTTTTACATACTTCAATCACATGATTAACCCTTATTGATTTAGGCCTACATTTGATCATTATGTGTGCATGGTTGACCTTCTTGCCCATGTTGCCTATCTTGAGGAAGTAAGATGCCTGTTAAACCTGTGAATGTTGTTCGGATGTGTTTTATGGGTGCATGTAGATCACATATGAATATAGGGTTAGAAGTATTTATCACGATACATACTTTTTTCTTTGGATACTAAAAATGTTGTGACTTATGTTCTTTCAAACATCTATGTAGAAGTGGGAAGGTGGGGCTAGGTACAAATGGTAAGGACATTGATGAAAGATAGAGGCATTTTGGCGTTTATTATATGAGATGAATAAGTTAGCTTTGGTAATCTATGGTCAGCATTCCTGGAGTACAATGCAAGACGATTAAAAAGCTTTATGTCGTCGGATCTTTCCATTTTTTTGTCCTTTATGTCGGTTCTACCCTCATTCTCTACCATATTTTCTTTGTCATTTTTAGCGGTCACCCTTCCCCTTCTCTGCACTACTGACTCTATGAGACACATCTCGCTGTCTATTTGCAAATAATGTTGGATCTCCTTACCATTTACCATTCTCTTATTAATCGTATCACTCATCGACAACCTAATAAACTTATTCATGATGAAGGTAGAAGGATATTTTCCAAATTCAAAATATTTATTCAAAACTATCTACCCAGCCTACAATTTTTGTATAGATAATCAAAGAACTACAGACATAATTCTATTTTGATCCTCTATAAAATTGGTTATAATTGAAGATCTCGATATCATGCTAAATTTTTATACTTCAACTTACAAGAAAAATACATTTTTAACTTTGTTAATTTATCAATTACTCTTTTTTGCCCTTATTATTATTGATTGCTTGACATCAACAATGCATCTATGTGATGACATGTAATTGATTAAATGTTTGATAATGTTAGTTTGAAGATAATGCAAGACATTAAATCAGTTAATGGTTTGTATTGTCATTGATGTCAACTTGATATCATCTGTACGGTCATGTATACAATGCCAAAGACTTCAGGGAATCAATGGAACAAAGATTATGCTTTTAGTAATGCATAAAAGTCAAGTATTCACTAAGTGACAAATAACACCGACGGAGTGCACACCATCAGTAAAGGCAAAGAACCAAAGTCACAGTGATACCCGACGAGCAGAAGACATTATTTCCCGATGAAGAAAAACCATAGGATGCCCGACGAGCTGAGAATAGAGTTACCCGATGAGTAAAATCCAATGATGCCCGACGGACGGAGATCCCGAAGCTGACTAGAGTCACACCAATAGAACTGGCAGTTGTCACCGACAACTAACTGCAGAGTTGACTGACAAAACAGAGAGCTCAGAAAATGACAAAATATCTGGCTGGCAAGAGCTAAAGATAGACTTAACTGGTTGTTTTCATTGTTTTATTCGACCAAAGTTAAGTGATTGATTTAAAGAAGATTTGTACAGTTGGCATAAAGATAACTACGAGATAAATCAGGATTTATGCTTTAAATCAGATTGGCTGGATTGTTTTTCATGCCAAGAATCAAGAATCAAGAATCAAGAAATGGTGAATATCATGTCTATATAAGAGACAAGCTTAATTCATTTATGAATTAATCACGTAAAGGGGGAGTGAATAGAAAGAGGATGTTGAAGAGAAACTGATGAAGGATAACTTCATACAGTCCTGATCAATCAAGCTAAGGGAGAGCTAAAGAATTTTGCAGACACCGAAAAACAGTGAAGCACAACATCATAGACCAGACAGTGTGGAGCACAAAGAATTGAATTGATACATTGATCAGAAATGTAATGTACTTAAATAGATCTGAAAATCTACAATTCAAGTTGCATTAGAAATAGGTCATTGTGTTTCAATTTAACCATTGAAGCATCAAGTCTCTTAACAGAGCTGGACTTAATAGTCTTCTATATATTGAGGTACATCCCAGGGAGTGCCAAAAAGGTTGATTCATGAAAGTAGCACTAGATTTTTCTAAAGCCTATTGAAAGTCTAAGAAGGAGGCTGATTCAAGGATGGTAGCAAACTGAGTTGCCCAATACTAAGTGACAACCTCTATGTATAAAATCCTCTAACAAGGTCACACCTAACAATGTGTTTGTAACCTTTAACAGGCTTGGCTCTTAACAGGGCTCACTTTAGAAGAGAAAAAATTTGGGGTACCGATCGCAGTGGTTTTTCCCTTAACAAGGTTTCCACATTTAAATCCTTGTGTTATGTGTGTATGGTTTATTACAAGTTACTGTTTTACATTTCACATATGCATTTCTGGATTATCAGTATACTCTGCATATTTACTGAGTGTCAGTAAATAAGTTTTATTGCTTATGGGTAATCAAGGAGAATAAGGTCAGAAAAGGAAAATCGACAGACAGTTAATTATTATAAAGTATTTCATGGCATGCATCTTGTAAGGGACATAATAATATGAGGTTTATTTGATTGGTGGTTAGAATAAAGAAATTTTTTTGAAGCCACTGATTCACCCCCCCTCTCAGTTATTACTAACAATTGGTATCAGATCTTGTGTTCTTAGAAGGAAGGTTTCAAGACCTAAGTTAGGATCACAAGATGAACAGACGAGATGTGCCCAAGTTGAACAAAGACAACTTTGCTTCATGGCAGAGCAGGATAAGACTCCACTTATTAGGTATTGGTAATGATGTTACTTAATACTTAGATACTGAATATGTGTTGCCTACAGGAGCTTTGATAGTAGATCAATTAAGAGAGAAGCATTTGCACAACTACATGGTTATAGATCTTTCTTCCTCACTCTCCGATGCTGAATTTGAAGATGTCAAGGATTGCAAAACTGCAAAGAAAACTTGGGACAAACTGAAGCTTGTACATGGAGGTGATACAAATGTTCTGAGAGCCAAGGCAGAAAGCCTTAGAGGAAAATTTGATGATCTCAGAATGAAATAAGGAGAAAACATCACATAGTACAACACAAGAATAAAAGAAGTAGTCAATGCTATACGAGGTGTTGGAGGTACACTTGAAGAGGAGACAATGGTAAGTAAAATCTTAAGAACCTTACTACCTGTATATGCTATTAGAGTTTCTGCTATTCAAGAAATGAGAGTAGTAGAAAACAACACAGTTACTCTTGATAGTTTAATTGGTAGACTGATTTCATTTGAGATGAATAATTTTGATAATAGTGTCTTACCAAACTTAGAGTCTACATTTAAGTTTTCTATGAGAATAAGCAAATCAAGTCAAAGACACACATCTAGAAGAGATAGTGAAAGTGAAAGTGAAGAAGAAGATCTAGATGAAATAGAAGCACTCATGGCAAGGAGAATGCAGAGAGGCAAAGGTAAATACAAAGGCAACTTACCACTTGTATGCTTTAATTATAGAGAGATTGGACACTTTGCTGCAAGATGTCCTAACAGAAGAAAACATGACAAAGGTAATGATAGATCTTTTGAGAAGAAATCTGACAGAGGTGATAACAAGGATTACAGAAGTTACCGATAATCATAAAGAAGAGATACCTGAGACTACAAGGACAAAGGAAAGAAGGCAAGCTACCTAGACACTTGCAAAGATGAAGATACTAACATCGAACCTAATGAAGACATAGAGATGGTATTTGTAGCTGTGAAAGATTATTCAGATGAAGATGAAAGGTATGTAGAAACTACACTCATATCTAAGGTTAGCAAGAATGACATTTAGATTATAGATAGTGGATGCACTCACCACATGATCAGTGACAAAGAAAATTTTAACACTTTTGAGTATTATAATTGTGGTACAGTAAGAATGGGTAATGATGCACCTTGTCTGGTTGAAGGTAAAGGAACTATAATGCTGAATAACTAGATTAAATGTGAAAATGCTTATTGGGTAAAATGATTGAATTATAATCTGTTGAGTGTTTCTCAACTAAATAATTCAGGTCACAGAGTAGCATTTAAGAACAAGAAGGCAAAGATCTTCAATGAATCAGGAAAATTGATTGGTACTGGTGAATAGACTAAAGGTAACTTATTCTATCTGAATGATACTGACACCACTTGCTTAATGACTAGAAACGAAGATATATGGTTGTGGCACAAAAGATTGTGTCATGTGAATTTTGACAACATGATAAAAATAAGAAGAAGAAGAAATGTAAGAGGCTTACCGATGATGACAAAGCCAGATAACATCATGTGCCAAAATTGTCAAAAAGGTAAAATGACAAAGTCTAGTTTCAAAAGTAAAACCCATACATCTGATGATATTCTAGAACTAGTCCATATTGATTTATGTGGACCTATGAGGACAAAGAGCTATTATGGAGATAGATATTTTATTCTCTTTGTTGGTGATTACTCTAGAATGACAACAATTATGTTTCTAAAAGATAAATCTGAAGCATTCAAGATGTTTAAGTGGTATAAGGCTATGGTAGAAGAACAAAGTGGTAAGGATTTGAAATTTTTGAGATCAGATAGAGGAGAATTTATATCAGATGAATTCACTAATTTTTTTTAATGAGCATGGTATAAAAAGACAGGTTTCTGCACCAAGAACACCACAACAAAATGGGATTGCTGAGAGAAGGAATAGATCAATAGTTGATTGTGCAAGAACACTGATGATAGAAAAAGGCATCATCCAAATCTTCTGGAGAGAAGCTGTCAGCACTGTTGTTTATACACTAGAAACATAGTACAATTGAAGAAGGACACAAAGAAGACACCTAATGAGCTATGGTATGGTAAAACACCCAATGTAAGTTACTTCAAGATCTTTGGTAGTCAATGTTATGTCTTAAAGGATGATAGAAATGGAAAGCTTGACGCAAAAGTGATGAAGGTATTTTTCTGGGGTATTCTACCAAAAGAAAAGATTTTAAATGTCTTATCAAGGCCTCTAACAAAATAGTTGAAAGTGCAAATGTAAAGATTGATGAGTTTGCAGAAAAGAATGAGCTAGAAAGCACAAAAGAACCTGAAGACTACAACAAGTTTGTATATTGTGAAAAACCCAACACTCTACCTGAGCAACAGTGCTTAATCTTTGAACAACAGAATGTTGCAACTGACGATCAGACTGCTATTACTGACGGTCAGGATAATAATCAAGAAAATGTGCAAGGTAATGAAGAACATAATAAAGATCAGGAAAATGATCAAGCTGATAGAAAAAGAACTGTACTTGTACTTGCAAGATATGTAAGAAGGAACCATCCAGAGATCCAAATCATAGGAGATAAGAAAGCTGGTACAAGAACAAGAAGTAAGTCTTTAACCTCAAATTGTTTAATGTGTGAGTTTGAGCCAAAATCTATCAATGCTACACTAAATAATGAATAATGGATAAGTTCTATGAATGATGAGATTGAGTAGATTGAGAAAAACAAAACATGGTCACTTGTGCCAAGACCAGATGACAAGAATGTCATTGGTACAAAATGGATATTCAGGAATAAGCTGAACGAGAATGGAGAAGTCACAAGGAACAAAGCAAGACTAGTATGCAAAGGGTATGCACAAGAGGAAGGTATAGACTATGGAGAAACCTTTGCACCCATTGCTAGGCTAGGAGTAAGAATACTACTTTCTTATGCTGCATACAAAGGATTCAAAGTATATCAAATGGATGTCGAGTCAACATTCCTAAATGGAATACTTGAAGAAGAGGTATACATTGAGCAACCATAAGGTTTTGTTGATCCAGACAAGAGGAACATGGTATGTAGACTTTACAAAGCCTTGTATGGATTGAAACAAGCTCCTAAAGCCTGGTATGAATGACTTCATTCCTATCTAATAAGTATTGGATTCATAAGGACTAGTGAAAATAGTAATCTTTATTTGAAAGAAGATACTAATGCTAACACTTTGATTGCTGAAATATTTGTTG
>MU223377.1:545976-561333 GCA_018584345.1 Thuja plicata | reverse complement strand
TCAGTTTAACCATTGAAGCATCAAATCTCTTAACAGAGTAGGACTTAACAGTCTTCTATATATTGAGGTACATCCCAAGGAGTGCCAAAAAGGTTGATTCATGAAAGTAGCACTAGATTTTCCTAAACCCTATTGATAGTCTAAGAAGGAGGCTGATTCAAGGATGGTAGCAAACTGAGTTGGCCGATACTAAGTGACAACCTCTATGTATAAAATCCTCTAACAAGGTCACACCTAACAGTGTGTTTGTAACCTTTAATAGGGTTGGATCCTAACAGGGCTCACTTCATATGAGTGAAAATTTGGGGTACCGGTCCTAGTGGTTTCTCCCTTAACAGGGTTTCCATGTTAAAATCCTTGTGTTATGTGTGTATGGTTTATTACTTTACTGTTTTACATTTCACATATGCATTTCTGGATTTATCGGTATACTCTACATATTTACTGAGTGTCAGTAAATAAGTTTTACTGCTTATCAATAATCACGGAGAATAAGGTCAAAAAAGGAAAACTGATAGACAGTTAATTACTATAAAGTATTTCATGGCATGCATCTTGTAAGGGACATAATAATATGAGGTTTATTTGATTGGTGGTTAGAATAAATAAAACTTTTTGAAGCCACTGATTCACCCCCCCTTCATTTATTACGAATACTATGTTGCCTCTACTAGGAACAAAGTTTAACTAGTGACAAATACTCAAAAGAGGAAGATATGCATATATTTGAAGGGTCTTCCCTATACATTTTGATTTTTCTTTTGTTTGAGAAGTTCTTCATACACCTGTATGCCCAAATCCATACTAGTAATTATATGTGAGTTGTCTTATAGAAGTCTACTTCATTATGATTATTTTGTTCTTTCAAGTTGTGAATTATCCATTGAACATATTCCAATGTATACAAATAGTTCAGAAAACACATATCAATTGTCCTATAATTCTACAACCTCATAACGGTCAACATGACATGGTCTTGATCTGATAACTTATTACACTTGCACAAAAAAAAAATTCCCCTTGTGTCTCCTTCAAATTCATCCCTTTTACACTACAGTTCTTCTATGCCCCTTATTTGATTTCTTCTACACCCCCGATTTAAATGAAACGTAATGTCACTTTGGGTGTACCCATTGCACACCAAGGTGTAATAGCTAGTTGTATTACATTTAAAAGCATGTCATGTATAATATAGATTTCCTATTAAAAAATTTAATGCATTATTGATCAACACCTTGTTCTTTTCTTGGCTTGAGTTGGGGGATCTTTTTGAAATAGTATATTCATGTTTATTCACATTTGCATTTACATTTATAGGAACACCAATTTTCTTGAAAATATAAACCTTAAAACATAATTCTGGTATGCACATAAACACTAGTATATCTTCTATCTGAACACAATAATGAGAAACACACTTTTTTGAGCCTTGAGGAAATTCAAGTCTTACTCGATAAAATGACATTGCATTTTGTATTCTTTACCATCTAGACCTTGCAAGAGTATATGATCGTGATGAGGCTTCATGAAATCTAAAACAAGAACAGAAGGGATACACTACAACAAAGACAACATACAATTTGTTTTAATATATTCTGAATAGAGTTCATGTTGTTCAAAGATGCATTAAATGTTTGAGCATAAGTTTTACCAGTCTTTCTGCAAAATCACCATCGATAACTACAAAAGGAGAGAGATAACAATGAGATAAACCTTTCTCACAGTGTCTTCCATGGATTTGAAATCACTTGTGAGTATATGCAATGCATACTTGGAGAGGGGCACCTTTTTATTCTTCATTCTACACTACAAAGGATGTTGTAAAAATTCTATGAATATGAACAAAAAATGATATAACCATTAGTTAGTTTGCACATTTCAACTATTCATATGCTTGTCTTTTTGTGAATTTTTTTTTGTAACATGTGTTTGTTTTATGCTATAGTACAGTCTAACTAGAATATATAGAAGGTGTGGTAATTGCATTTTTTATCTGTACCATTTCTTTGAACACCCAAAATTTTGATGGTTGTGGACATGTAAGTAGGACATGTAGAGAATGTGCAAACTAGTAAAGCTTAAATTTTTCTAATTCATTATGATTACTGTGGTAGAAACTAATAAAATGGATCTTGAAAACATTGTTCCAAATGTTTAAAATGGATAGTTGGGGTAAAGTCATAGAAATAATTATCTATTCTATAGTTCACCTTCTATTCTACACATTTATAAGTTGTATAGAAAACACAAACTTTTTGCATTACACCATTAAAGAGTGGTATATAGTTCACAACAAAAAGAAATCAAATTCAAATCATATACATCTATCATCTAATATCACAAGCAACATAAGAAGGGAAGATTCTAGCTAACAAGTTTTCCATACCTAAAAGATTTGGCATTTAGAAACTTCTACAGAGCATGCCATGTAGCCTTTGTGAGGTGTCCATGATCCTTTAGAAGCCAAGAAAGAAAAATCAACCTTCACCAAAATTAGAAAGCCTGTCAATATTTTAAATATTATTTTAAAACTAGTAATATATGTTTCTTTTAGTTTTTAGTGGTTAGAGAAAAGAGAAAACTAAATTTTGTATGCTTTTAAGTGGTGATTTTTTTTTTTTAAATTTCTCAATGAGAAGTACAAAGTAACATGCATATCATTTCATCAGAGTTTATGACTCAAAATAACAAATAACTATGGCTCAAAAGGTTATAAGTGTGGGCTACTAGATACTCATTCTGAATTTACTAGCTCCTTCATAGATTTAACCTTTAGAGCCATAGTTACTTGTTAGTATGAGTAAATTTTTTTTTTTTTAGTAAGTCAACGAACAAAAATGTTGACTAGTTGTATTGAATCCATACTTTATAATTTATAAAATGGTGAAACTATCATGAATACAAAACTATTCAAATAATGGTATGGAAAATGCATAAAGTATGAGGGAAGAAACTTATTTATCATTTATGAAAAATATTGTAAAGGTGCATTAAATGTCTAGGATTAGAGAGGTTAAATGACCTCTTGTCTATAACTCTCACAATATTTTGTCTTTTTCATGAAAATGCACAGTAATACGATGTGCATCATTCAAACTTGATGGTAGAGGGATATCTCTACAAATGAAGAAGTGCCAGCTCAAGTAGACATAAAAAGAAATGAATAAACTGCAAGTATACTATGTTAGAAAGTTTGGATGTATTGTCATTGAAGTCAACATGTTTGTTATACAGTTTTGCTAGAGGAACAATATGTTTAGAGGCATGGTGAAGGAAGGTAACTAAGGATGAGGAGTTGCACACCTCATGGGATTATGTAGAGGTTGTTTACTAGGTTCATTTCAAGTCGTAGATGTTGATATGATGATTTGACTAAGTTATGAGATCATAGTTGGTGACTGGCTACTTTATTGTCTGCTAGTGTATTAAAGTTGTAGAGATATTTGGTCACATAGGTGAGAATATATTAATGACATTGTGATGTGTCTTCAGTTCAAAGGGTTCATGATTCTGAAGGTCCACAAGGCATTTTCAAGTATTACAGTGGAAGGTGGCATTGTTCTTGGGGGTGAGCATAAAATATCGGCAAATCCGTTAGCTGGGATGGATTTGATTTTTTTTGAGCATGATGATGCCTAAGGATGTTCTTGGATTATGTGCTTAATGAGTTGGAAATCTACATCGATCAAGGAGATGAGATTTGGAGGGATTTTCAAGTTGGTGATAAGTTTTCTTTTCTTCTTGTCTGACTTGATTAGTAAAATGTTTTATGGGTGATTGGTAAAATGTTTTATGGAAGTGTTATGATCTCAAGGTGCTTATAAAGGAACTAAGATATGTTTGGAAAACATTATTTGATCAAGGTCATTTATTTTAGTGTGTTGAGATGCAAATTGAAAGTTAGTTCTTTGTCGACTTATTCTTGATATAAGGGTTGATGAATTATGTAAAAGTGTGTGGTTGCACAAGAGAAGGATTGATCACAGACATCAAGGACTTCTTGCAAAGAAATTATGGAAATATAGTGAAGGTTTAATTTCTTATATGGAGTCAGAGAGAATTGAAACAATTAGAATTGATTGTACTTCAATGGAAGTAACTAAGGCATAAGTAGATGCTACTATACAGTTAATAAATTTAGTAGAATGTAGTCTAATTTGTGTTTGTAAGACAATGAGTCTTCCTTGGGGTTGGAGCCCAAGGCAAATTGAGAAGTGAGCTCTAGGGTATTGGAATAATGGAAGGGTGTGTACTGAGAGGGGAGGGGTGAATCAGTACCCTTAATTTTTTTTTCAAATAACCTTGGTACTCATAACTTGTATTACCAACCATTGTAGATTTTCTACTTCATGCATGTAATATCATAACATAAATGTAAGTGCATGTAAACAAACATAGAAAAATTCATGAAACTTAGTTACACATGACACAAGAATTGATAATGCAGAAAACCCCTGTTAGAAGGTTCAAACTATGGTGGGGATGAAACCCACAAAGCTTCACTATATGTAGAATGGAATGTGTTAGTTAAGGCTAAAAGTTGTGATCACTTCTAATGATCTTACCCTGTTAGGAGTAACATGTTATACTTTTTAAGTCTACTCAGTTAAGAGATTTTAACAACACAATGTATGTGTGCACTCAGTTAAGATATTTACAATAAGACTGTTAAGTCCACCTTCTTGAAGGATTTCTTCTATTTTATACAATTGTTAGAGAGTTGACAAAAATACTTATGACCTGATAGCTTGCAATATTGAATTGCTGATTACAGATCCATTAAGTTCACAAAGACAATATCACCTTATTGTGATGAATAATACCTTTGTTATGCTTGGTAGCGTTGAATCTAGTTCTTCATAACTGAATTCTGCTTTATCTATTCTTCTTCATGAAAACCTCTGTCTGATCCATAGATGTCCTTGTGTGGCTACAATCATTATTGCATTCATTAATTACACATTTATATATACAATATATTGACCTAATTAGGTTTCTTGTTTTTCTATAATTAACTCTAAGATCTAAGGTTTACAACTTGACCTTGATCTCCTAGTTTGCATGTATACAATCAGTTAAACTGATTAAATCTATCAATTACTCTTTTCTTGATCCTTAAGAAATAGTTGTCTAGCTAAGAAAAAATCTAATTTAAAGACTAAAGTGCTTTAGTTGAAATGTAGCTCATATCCACTTTTCTTAGTGTTAAAATTGTCTCTCGGTTAGACTGGTGCTCGGTGATGTCTCTGATCAGTTGTGTCTTTATAGACTGGTGCTCGATTATGTCTCTGTCTCAGTTGATATAATTCTTGGCTTTTATTCTATGCTTGGTGATCAAAACATGTCAGTGACCACTTTGCTCGGTGAATGCTGACACTCAGTGAATGCTGACCGACCAAAACTATTTGCTTGAATACAAATGACAAAATCTGATCCTTTAAGGATTACCAATCTCCCCCTTTAGTATTAGTATCAAAATATGATATGTACAGTATATAAACCAAGTTCTTTACTTATACAATGAATCCCCCTATGTGCATGCCTCAGTATGTACATGTTTGCCTTGGTACATTTTCTCCTTTATGAATACACTGTATGTACATATATATTTTCCCCCTTTTTTGAAAATAATGACAAAGATTTATTACTTACAACTTGTCAAAAATGTGTTTATGAGATTGTTTGATGTCATCCATAAGGTTTTCCCATTTCTCCTTTAGGTGCTCAAGGGTCATATACTCCAATCTTATTTGAGTGTGCATGTCATAGATGCTTTCAACAACTAAAATCTTTGGGGTGGCAATTAGAGTCCTTGCCGTTGTCATATGTGTCATCAGCAATGTGAGATTCGGTAGTAACAAACTTTTTAGCTCAGTTACTTCATCTCTGATTTTTCTTTCTTCCTTTTGTATCTCAAGTCTTAACCATTTGGATTCAACTACCTTGTCATATTGCAATTTGAATGCATTTGGCTCGATTGAAAGACTTTGTGCACTAGCTTTGAGATCTTCATATAACTTAACTATTTGTGCATCGTGCTCAGTGGTGAATTTTTCAATTATGCATAGATTTTGAACTAGGGTAAATAACTCTGAAATAATAGGATCTTATCGAGTTACCAGTTTAGATAGTTCACCTTATTTACTGCCACTTCTTGGCTGATTTTCTCTATTAGCTTGTAGTGATACTTCTCCTTAGCTCTTTCTTCAATGACCTTGGCATCTACATTCTGATTGGTGATTGCCTCGGTCAGAATTGTGAGTTGATCAATGATGGGTGCATTTTGATCAATCTGCATATCAGGTACTACTTGGAGTAGTATTTCCTTTGCTGATTCCAAGACTTATGTATTTCATGTTCCAATTTGATCTTGTCCTGTTGTGCTTTCTGTTTGCATAGCTCCCCATACCTTGTCAGTGAATCATAATCAAGGGTTCTTGGATCACAGTCAAGTATTTATATTATCTCTTCAAGTGTAATGGGGGCCTTATTTTTCTTGTTCTTGTTCTTCTTCAGAATGTTGCTGATAGTGGGTGAATGAGGAACAATAGAAAGAGCCTTTTGTTTCTCTGTTTCTATCATTGATTTCTTGGGAGGTGTGGTTCCTTTTCTAGGTGGCTTGGTCAATACCTATTGGTCGGTTATAGACATATCTACATCAACCTTGTCTTGACTTGTAACCTTTTCTTCCTTTCCACTTTCCTCAGTAGGTGCAGCAATCTATTTCTCTCCACTGTTATCTATCTTGTCCTTTTCCCCTTGTTCATCACCTTTGTCCATTGGTGTGTCTTTTTTAGGCTCAAGTGTTTTCTCCTTTGATTCTATCATAATATTGATAGCTTGTATCAATAAAGATATGTTACCTGGTACATTTTCCTATGCAACATTAGCAGTTTCTTGTTCCTTTGTTTGCTCAGTGGCAATAGTTACATCTTCATCAACCTTTGCATTATCACTAGAATCACCTTGAGTTATATCTTTAATAGTGATATACGGTGTTTCTCCTAATGATTGCAATATCTGAGGTATATCATCCATGGCCTTACTTTCGTCTATTGTTAAGTTAATTGGATTGACATCCTTGGTGTCATTGATGAAAATATGCTTAGGGCTTAGTGTGGCCTCCTTCTCCTCATTGTGAGATATTTTGGTGATGGCCAATGTCTTCTCAGGTGGATTAAAGATTTGATTCCAAATCTTATTGCTATCAGTGTCAATATCTTTGAGCTTGTTTTCCAATACCTTGTATGCTATGGTCTTTGCTAAAAATTTCTTTGCATGCTCCTGCATTGTTTATTCAATTTCTTCAAGTGTTGACCCAGGCATGTAATTCACTAAGATTCTTTCTCTCATTTGTTTTTCCATATGCAATGCATATGTCAACTTGGCTGATATCTTATCATTTAGCTCTTGTGGAATATGACTTCTAAATTGTAGAGGTAAATACTGGTATGCTACCATCATTTTAATGACTGCATCCTCTAATTTATTCTGGTGCTCGGTAGACAGATGTACCCATTGTCTAATATTATTATTTGATATACTGCATGTTTTCATGATTGACTCTGCAATTTCATCATTTGTCTTTGGAATTTTCTCCTTCTCTGCCTGAATTCTCTATTCTCTTTCATCTTTTTCTATGTCATCCTTGTCTTCTCTTCCTCTTACATATCTTTTTTGTTGTCTCGGTGCGGTTGAGGCTTTTATTTTCATATAATTTTTCACTGTACCTTTTTTTAATGGAGGTGAGTCTACCTTAGCAATTTTTATCCTGGTTCTAGATGCAGTGGTTACATCAGTAACCTTTGATTTCTTAGCCTTTGGTGGCTCTGCATCAAATTTGGTAGACTTTGAGTCACTCATCTCTTTACCTTTACCGACAGGTGACTGTTCCTTGATGATATCCTCTATTTTCTCTAGCTCTTCATCGGTTACCAAGAGTTTCTTCTTGAGTGTCTTTACCATCTGGGTTTTCTTCTTCACTACTAAGTGAGTCTTTATCCTTGACTTGTATTCCTCATATGTTCCAAATATTTTCAAATTTTTATCCAATGGTTCATTCAGTAGGGTTTCAATGGCTATTGTAGCCTAAGCTATATCAATTTCTTATTCAAGTGGTGGTAAACATGCTATTCTAGGGTTGACAAATTTGATGAGTGTAGTGTCGGTGTCCACTATAAAACATATCTCATGTTTATATTTATCCACTAGTTGAGCAGGGATTCTCATCCTCTTCTCCATCCTAGCCTTGAATGTGGAAAAGTAGCCATCCATTGAAGGTATGAAATTCTCCTAGTGATTTAATGAAATCACTAATTTGTGCAGTGATTGGTCAATTTGTGTCCCAAGTGACATTACCGACTGAGGGAAAGAATTTCAAAAAGTAAAATAATGTGCAAACTAGTAGAGAACCAAACTTACATGTATTAGATTTGGCTGGTCTAATGGTTCTCATATTTTCTTCTAGTTGCTTTAGTAGCAGCTCTGCTAGGTCTAGTTGCACTCCTTTCTTCACAATTTTGTATGATGTGTCAATAGATCCACAAGCAATGTTGTTCATTCAACTTGCCTGAAATGTCTTGTATCCAACCACATATGCACCAAACTTCAATTTAGGTTCAGTGATTGAGTTCACTTTTAGACCTTTGCCATCCCATTTGACTCCTGTTAGTTTTTCAATCTTGGGGCATGAATGGTGCCTTAGGGATTTTTTATTGTTAGTGATTGGGTATCTGGTGACTGCATGAATCACATCCTTTGTGATTGCCTTAGGTTCATCCAACTAGATTTTACCCTCATCCAATCAGCTGAGTATAATGTGAATCCATTTGGTCTTGAATTATTTTGGGAATAGTAGGGCATTGGTTAACCCTTTCACTTCGATGTGTTTGTACTCATCTTTTAGGTTTCCATTAGTCCATAGATTCTTATAAGCTTCTTCAAGTTCAATGTCTCTGATCTCTTCAACCTTGTAGTATATGTATTCTCGGATGTCTTCGACCAACAAAACCCTATGTGGGATGCTCGAGAATGTTCCCTTGTCACCTGGTTGTGAAGTAACCTTAGGATATAACTTGTAATTTAGTTCTTCACAGGTCAAGTTATTGATAAGAGTGACCTAGTTTTTATTTTTTCCCATTTTTTATTTCAAGGTTCATGAGGTGGATTCCATTGATCGTGAAATTAGGGATTCTTTGTAAATGAACTGTGTGCTCGGTAAGTCTTTGTACTTACTGGTTGATCGAGGTGAGTGCTCAAAATCTGTTAGAGTTGCTTTGGAATCACTGTAAATCACACTACAATGTGATCGTTGTGAATCACTTCTTCACTCTGCAATCTGTTCATAAATGTTGGGTGAACAAATGGGCTCTTGTTTGCCCTTTTTATAGCAAAATATAACCTAAGTGATGCATTAAATCCTTCACCTGCCACTTTGTTGACAAAGCGTAGATGCTTGGTTAACACACCAAAGACTTCAGCTCGGTGAGTATTCAATACTCAGTACAAGGTGTCAACTCGGTTGTCACCGACATGTTTACCGATGATGCTCGGTGTATGATGTCAACTCAGTTAACTTTCATATGTTTACCGATGTACAATTTATGTTCGATTTACATTGATCGACGAAACTTGATTCAAACAATCATAACAAGTAATACCATAGTGCATCTTTATTCATGCTAATGTGGCATATTATCAATGAATGTTGGAACTGATGTAAAATATAGCATTGTAGAGTGCAGTTCCATACTTACTTTTATTTCTTAGGTGGGGGTGGTGGAATCACCTAATCCATTAGATGAGGTGTCACCAATTGTAGTGCTTGGTCCAGAATTATCATCATTTGATGCGCTCCTCCACATTTGATTTCTCATTCTCCTAATGTCTTAAATAGTATTTCCATTTGCAAAATTTCTTGACTCTGTCACTCGGTCTCTGCAATCCTTGCTTAGGTGACCGATCTTATGGCAGTGTAAGCATGTCATTCCGAAGTTAGTCCAGTTTCTAGATCTTCTTATCCATTTCCTCATACAGTTTACAGCTATATGTCCATATCTACCACATGCTATGTAATTTACCCATGTGTTTTAATCCCATACATATGAATTATCGACTCTTCTTGGTTGATATGCATTTTCTTGTTCTTTGGGTTTCCAGACTTGCTTCATCTTTTTCCTGCATTCATGAGATGTGTGGCCATGTATGTTGCAAGTAGAACAATTCTTTTCCATGTAAGATTTATTCTTTGGTTTTTTCTTCTTAGATTTGTATTCATGTGCTTTGTGTCCTTTCTTGTTACAATTATAAAAATTACCTATGAATGCAGAAGTATTTTTAGGAATACCTTTTGCTTTACTCCTGCAGATATTTGATGTATGGCCTGGTATTCCACAGTGATTACATGAATGCTTCTTTGGTCTTGGATTTGTGTAGACATCCCTTTGATCATCTCAGTTTTATGATTCTCCATGCTTGGTATATCCTAAACTGGTATTGTTGTTGTTTCTTCTATGTCCATTCAGAAATTCATTGATTCTCTTTGTGCTGTCTTCAACTTTCCTGATCATATCATTATGATGTATCTAAATCTTTTATTCATGGTTCAGTTTCTCATTTTCTTCTTTTAGTTCACCAATAGCTTCCAATTTTCCATTAAGTTCTATGTTCATGTGGTTGGCCTCATGACTCATAAGAACTATTTGATTGGTGATCTCAATGTGATGTTCAGTAAGTCTCAGTATCTTAGATTCTTTCTCTTGCAACTTTTCAGTAATCTTTCTCCTGTCATCAATAGATAAAGTTCTTTCTTGTTTATCTTATTTAGCATTATTCATAACATCAATTATTCTTACCATCAGTGTCTCTTGACTGATCTGTAGTACCTTCACTTGTTCAGTTAGATGTTGATTGATTTCATTTAGAATTGTAATGCTTCCTTTAGATGTGTCAGAAGTATTACTAGATGCAGATCGTGATGAAGCAAATAAATCAGGTATCTCTTCTTCATGATAGTTAGTTTCATTGTAGTGATATGCCATGACTTTTATTTCAGCCAATAAATCTTTCATCTTGTTTCTTTCTTCTTTGTATTGGTCAAACAAAATTTATATCTCCAACTTCTGATTCTCAATATTTTTGAAAAGCTTAGACCTTTCCATTGTATGATCTTTTCTCTCAAGTGATTTAAACTTTTCCAAATAAGAGATCTAGATCTGATACCAATTGTTGGAATAATAGAAGGGTGTTTACTAAGAGGGGAGGGGTGAATCAGTACCCTTAATTTTTTTTATCAAATAGCCTTAGTACTCATAACTTGTATTACCAACCATTGTAGCTTTTCTACTTCATGTATGTAATATCATAACATAAATGTAAGTACATGTAAACAAACATAGAAACATTCATGAAACTTAGTTACACATGACACAAGAATTGATAACTTAGAAAACCCCTGTTAGAAGGTAAAAATTACAGTGGGGATGAAACCCACAAATATTCACTATCTGTACAATGGAAGGTTCCAGTTAAGTGTACAAGTTGTGATAAATTCTGATGATCTTACCCTGTTAGGAGTAATATGTTAGACTTTTTAAGTCTACTTGGTTAAGAGATTTTAACATCATAATGTATGTGTACACTCGGTTAGGAGATTTACAATAAGACTATTAATTACACCTTCTTGAAGGATTTCTTCTATTTGCTACAATTGTTAGAGAGTTGACAAAAATACTTATGACCTAGTAGATTGCAAGCTTGGATTTCTGATTATAGATCCATTAAGTTCACAAAAACAATATCACCTTGTTGTGATGAATAATACCTATGTTCTACTCGGTAGCCTTGAATCTAGTTCTTCATAACTGAATTATGCTTTATATGTTCTTTTACATGAAAACCTTTGTCTGATCCATAGATGTCCATGTGAAACTAAAATCATCATTTCCTTGATTGATTACACATCTATATATACAATGTATTGACCTAATTTGGTTTCTTGTTTTTCTAGAATTAACTCTAAGATCTAAGGTTTACAACTTGACCTTGATCTCCTACTTTTCATGTATACAATTAGTTAAACTGATTAAATCTATCAATTACACTTTTCTTGATCCTTAAGAAATGGATGTCCAGCAAAGAAAAAAGATAATTTAAAGACTAACGTGCTTTAGCAGATGTGTAGCTCAGATCCACTTTTCTTGGTATCAAAACTGTCTCTCGGTTAGACTGGTGCTCGGTGATGTCTCTTCTCAGTTGTGTCTCTGTAGACTTGTGCTCGGTTGATATACTAGTCAGTTGTTATTCTATGCTCGGTGATCAAAACATGTTGGTGACCATTGTGCTTGATGATCAAAACATGTAGGTGACCACTGTGCTTGGTGAATGCTGAAACTTGGTGAATGCTGACACTCAGTGAATGCTGACACTCAGTGAATGCTAACCGACCAAAATCGTCTGCTTGAATACTAATGATAACATCTTATCCTTTAAGGATTATCATAGGCAGTGTGCCTTAATGCATGTGCATTCATCATTTATAATAAGCTTATACTTCTAACAAGGTATTAGTCTTATTGTGGGTTCAAGCCCCATTGTGGTTTTCACCCTGATTTGGGTTTCCATAATAAATATTTTGGTTTTATGTGTTGTAGATATTTTTTGATTTGTGTTTAATTTATAATATAATTATAAATTAGATATAAGGGTTGCATGCATAAGGATTTCAAGGTTAAAGAGTTCCAAAGTGTTTAATTTTTAGGTGCAACTGATTCATGCCCCCCCCCTCTTAGTTGCTTGATGCCCTATTTCCTACATACTATTGCATTAGTTCAATGAAAAATGACATTTATTTCTACAAATCATCTTGGAGAATTTTCCAAACATATATTCAGGTACAATAATTTATAAATTTGTGCATATGTCTAAATTATTTTTAAAAAAGATTATTCACATTTCTATTGGTCATGAGGGTGAGAAAGAAAGACAAAATAATGTCACTAACCTTGTTGATATTTAAGAGTGGTGACTTGTGACTGCAAAAATTGTATTGCTTAAGTGTGTATTGAATCTTGTAAATTACCTGAATGCCTTCACACAATACTCTAATTTAAGAATTAAAATAAAGAAACACTTTAATATTGTTAACAAAAATCTCAAAGCTTTGTTGCAACTACAGACAATAAAAGTGTCATAGAAAAAAGACATTGCCACATACTTTTGTTATTTTCTTGATTTTCTTTCCATATCTAGTTTAGCCAAGGTTCTTCCATTTTCAGATATATTGTGTGATTTTCCATCTTATTTCAATGAAGGTTGGTTTGCCTTTCTCTAGTTATTGATATTTTGTATATTTTAGGGGGCATTTACAATAGCCTACATAGAGGTTTATC
The DNA here is from genome assembly GCA_018584345.1 of Thuja plicata. Taxonomy (NCBI): domain Eukaryota; kingdom Viridiplantae; phylum Streptophyta; class Pinopsida; order Cupressales; family Cupressaceae; genus Thuja; species Thuja plicata. The sequence goes on along the minus strand of MU223377.1, from coordinate 547,945 downwards.
AATGCATACTGTTATATAGAAAAGGCTTTTGTCAATTTGATGATGCGATGAACTATTTTATAGGGTATATATACATGCATATATAAAATACATATACATTACACACACACACACACACACACACACACACACACACACACACACACACACACACACAACTCTCTATCTATTTGGTTTCATGATAAAATTTTATTATGCACTTTCTAATTCTTGTTTGTTAGCGTAGTTTTCAGATTTTCACTATCAAATTATTGTGTTGTCTAAATCCATTCATGTAATTTTCACGATGTTCTTGACATTACAATTTTTGGGTGCTTAATTTTATATGTTCATTCTTTACACATTTGCTATTTTTTCATAATCTTGAAAAAATCAAAGAGAATTAACAAATTTTATTTTTAACTTGCATTGTATGACATTTTCTTCATTCACTGTGTAGTTTCCTTCTAGCCATTTTAGAATGGCCTTTATTAGGTCCACTTGTAGTAAGGATTTGAATATTCAACAATTACTATTAAGACATCCCTTGGTTTGTATTGTTAAATTGATGTCTTGTGGAATGACAGTAAGGTAAATTTGGGGATGTTCTTGCAAATCCAGTATTTCGGTGCTGCACTTGATCTGTTCATTCATTGGACATGCTATTGTTGGAAAGTGACAATGCAAGCAATTGTTATTTTGTCATTGATGTCAAACCTTAACTGGTAAGACTATTATTATCTATTTGAGTACCATATCTATTGTTGATAAAGAAGATTTAACAAGAAGACCAAGTGAATGGTTGAGTTAAGACAAATAAAAGGGTACTTGATCAGTTGGTACTCTGGAAAAGTAATTAGTTGTTTATCTTTCAAAGATAGTTTTTCTGGCTGTTTTGTGCCGAGCAAGTTTGGCTTGTGCTGAGCAAAGTTGCTTGTGCTGAGAAAAGTTTCTTGTGCTAAGAAAAGTTGTTTGTACCCAGAGAATTTGTTTGTGACGAGCAAGTTTGTTTAGTGCTGAGCACTAGTGAAATTGCCGAGTGGAAACAGTGATGTTTGCCGACTTACAGTATTTGGATTAATGATGAGATTTGAGATCTCTGTCCAACTTAGTTAATCTTATTGGGATATGTAATGTTAATTAAAGATTGATCCATGTCATTTAATGTATGGGTAACTGTAATTAATGCATGTTTTCAAGATTTAATTGGAGACTACTTTGGAGAAGTAAATGTAATGTAATGATGGAATGATCTGTTGGATCTGACCTAACCTAAGATCTACGATCTTGATTAAGCGGCAAATATTTATCTGACCTAGACAGAGAGGTATATGATAACCTTAAGGGGTTATTAATTATGTATGCAAGTGTGTATGTGGATGTGTATATGCAAGAGGTTTGCATAGTTGATTTAATGATTGGCATGATCTAGCAGAGAAGGCTGAATACAGAAGCAGAGAATTGTATGTGTGATTGCTTGATGGATTTCCAAGTAGATCAGAAGATTGAAATGACAATGTAGGCCATCTAGTAAGTTAAAATCAGAGCTATAATTGGATCTAAATTTGGAAAGTAAGTTGTATGTATCAGATCACAACTGCTGATTACTTTCTGACCATTGTATCATTTAAAATCCTTTAACAAGGTTGACCTAATAGTCATTTGTATAAATCCTCTAGCAAGGTGACATTCAGGTGGAATGTTCTATGTCCTCTAACAAGGCCACTCCTGATAGGGTGATTAAATCCTTTAACCAGGTCACACATAACAGTGTTTTATTGTAACCTTTAACAGGGTTGGCTCCTCATACAGCTCACTTCAGAAGAGTGAAAACTTGGTAGCATGTTACTGGTGGTTTTTCCAATATTGGGTTTCCACATTAAATACTTGTGTCAACTTGTGTGAATGCTTATGGTTTGTTTTACTGTTATGTTTCTACAAGCTAATTACATTAGACAGTAAACTGCATGATTAAAGTTGTTGACATATG
>MU223377.1:535504-545895 GCA_018584345.1 Thuja plicata | reverse complement strand
CCTGAGGATAACTGATTCACCCCTCCCCTCTTAGTTATTCTAAATTCATTCTAACAATTGGTATCAGAGCTTTGGTCTCCTAAAAATAGTTTGAAGGTACTTGGAGCGAAAATATCAAGATGTATAAAAAGGAGGTTCCGAAGCTGAACAAAGATAACTTCCTTGCATGGTAGAGTTTGATGAAACTGCATCTGGCTGGTATTGGAGATGATGCTAAATGACTTATTGAAAATGACTATGTATCACCTACTAATCCTCTCACAGCTGCACAACTAAGAGAAAAGCAAGAGCACAATCAAGCAATGTTGGAGATTGCATCCTCATTAAGCTATTCAGAATTTGATGATATAAAGAGCTGCACTAATGCAAAGAAGATGTGGGATAAACTAGCAACTGTCTATGGTGGAGACACAAATGTGCTGAGAGCTAAATCAAAAATTCTAAGAGGTAAATTTGATGAGATGAAAATGCAAGAAGGTGAAAATGTTAATCAGTATTATGGTAGAGTAAAAGAAGTTGTAAATGCCATTAGAGGAGCTAATGGAACAATAGATGAGAACACTATTATGAGAAAGGTACTGAGAACTTTACTTCCTGTATATGTTATTAGATTTTCTGCAATTCAAGAACTGAGATGTACTCCTAAAAATAATTTGAAGCTGGAAAATCTGATAGGAAGACTCACTGCATTTGAAATGTCAAATTATGATAACTACAATCCACAAGGTATTGATATGCTTTTAGATCATATTTGGTTCTCAATAAATCTAAGAAAGGAAAGAAACATGTGAACAATGATAGTGACACTACTGATGATGATCTTGAAGAACTTGAAACACTTATGGAAAAAAGGCTATCCAGAGGAAAAGGAAAATACATAGGTAAACTTCCTATCATTTGTTTTTCATGAAATAAAGTTGGTCATATAGGTGCTAGATGTCTTGATAAGAATGAAAAAGATGAAAGAAAGGACAACAAATACAAGGAATACAAAGACATAAAGGATGACTGAGACTTCAAGAAATATAAGGATTACAAAGACAAAGGTAAGATATCTTTTTATATTGCTGAAGAGACTTCTGACAATGATACTAACAATTCTGATGACAATAATATAGAAGTTGTTTATGTTGCAATAAAAGAAGATTCTAATGATGATGAGAAAATTGCATTAATTTCTTATAAGAGTAAAAGTGATCGTTGGATCACTTACAGGGGTTTTTCCCATCATATGGCTGGTGACAAGGATAATTTTGAAACCCTAAACCAATGCAAAGGAGGATATGTAAAATTTGGTAATGATGCACCATGTCTTATAAAAGGTAAAGGATTGATTAACTTGACTGACAAAATCGGATGTGATAATGTGTATTGGGTTGATGATCTTAACTATAATTTGCTGAGTGTTGCATAGCTGAAAACTTCTGGTTACAAAGTTGAGTTCCATCACAGAAAAGCAAAGATCTATGACTCTACAGGAGAACTAGTTGGAAGTGGTGATCAGACTAAAGGTAACTTGTTCTATCTAGATTTATCTGAAGAAATATGATTGTTTGCATAGTACAATGATGTTTGGTTATGACATAAGAGGTTGTGTCATGTGAACTTTGATAACTTGGTAAGCATAAGTAAATTGAAAAGGGTTAGAGGGATACCTAAGTTAAAGAAACCTAAGAATTCAATGTGCAAACAATGTCAACTAGGAAAGATGACTAAGTCTAGTTTCAAGAGTAAAACACATATTTCAGAGAAAATCATGGAATTAGTCCATACTGATCTCTGTGGTCCCATTGGAGAAAGAAGCTACTGTGGTGATAGATACTTTATTCTATTTGTTGATAATTATTCAAGGATGATGACTGTAATGTTTCTCAAAGAAAAATCTGATGCATTCCAGTTATTTAAATAATACTTAGCTAAAGTTGAAAAGGAAACAGGTAAAAGTTTGAAATGCTTAAGATTTGACAGAGGTGAAGAGTTTATTTCTAATGAGTTCAACAAGTTCTGTAATGACCAAGGCATAAAGAGATAGATGTCTACACCCAGGACACCTCCACAAAATGGTATTGCTAAACACAGGAATAGATCTATCATGGAATGTGCAAGAACACTAATGATGGAGAAGAATGTTGCAGAGAAATACTGGAAAGAAGATGTAAGTACTGTAGTCTATACCCTAAATAAAGTACAAGTCAAGAAAGGTACAAATGCTACACCTTATGAACTTTGGTATGGTTATGCACCTAGTGTAAAGTAATTTAAAGTATTTGGAAGAAAATGTTTTATACTGAAGGACAATAGAAATGGAAAACTTGATGCTAAAGGTGAAGAAGGTATATTCCTTGGTTATTCAATGAAAAGAAAAAAGCATACAAATGTTTGAATTCTAATACTAACAAAGTTGTGGAAAGTGCAAATGTTAGAATTGATGAGTTTGCATAAAGGAATGAAGTTGAAAGTACACAAGATCCTAAAAGCTACAGATCATTCGTATATCTGGATGAGGAAGATTCTAATACACTACCTGAGCCTACTGCCAAGCAACAACATGCACCTGCCGAGTCACAAAGTGGAGTTGCCAAGCAACATCAAGTGAATGCCGAGCTATCTGATGGAGATGCCAAGTCTCTGAATCAACAAGAACTAAACACAAACAATGAGTCTGAAGCAAGACCTGAGCCTACTCTAGCAAAATACATGAGGAGACACCACAATTCTGATCAAATCATTGGATCGAAGGATTCAGTAGTTATGACACAAAGTAAGTTGAGAAATGGAACATGTATATTATGTGAATTTGAGACCAAAATAGTGAAAGATGCTTTAGAAAATGAAGATTGGATACAGGCAATGAATGAGGAAATTGAACAAATTAGGAAGAACAAGACTTGGACACTTGTACCTAGGCCGAAGGATAAAAATGTAATTGGTACAAAGTGGGTATTTAGGAATAAACTAAATGAACATGGAGATGTGACAAGAAACAAATCTAGACTGGTATGCAAGGGTTATGCACCAGAGGAAGGAATTGACTATGGTGAAACATTTGCCCCAGTTGCAAGATTGGAAGGAGTCAAAACATTACTTGCATATGCAGCCTATAAAAGATTCAAAGTTTATCATATGGATGTGAAGTCAGCATTTCTTAATGGTATCTTGGAAGAAGAAGTGTATATTGAGAAAGTTGATGGTTTTGTTGACCCAAACAAAAGAAATATGGTTTGCAGATTGCACAAAGCATTATATGGACTGAAGCAAGCACCGAGAGCATGGTATGAGAGATTTCATAATTATCTGATCAAGATTGGATTTGCAAGAACCAATGACAATAGTAACCTATACTTGAAGATAGAGCAAAGAAAAGGTACATTATTAGCTGAAATATTTGTAGATGACATCATATTTAGTGGACAAGATGTGTTATGTCAAAAATTTGCAACAGAGATGCAAACTGAATTTGAGATGTCTATGTTTGGTGAAATAAAATTCTTTGTTGGCTTACAAATTTATGAAATGAAGAATGGTATCTATATCACTCAATCTAAATATATTAAGGAGATACTAAAAACTTTTGGAATGGAAGATTCCAAACTAGTGAGTACACCCATGGCTACTGGACAGAAGCTGACAAAAGATGATGACACAAAAGAAGTGAAACAAACACTGTACAGATCAATGATTGGAAAGCTACAGTATATTGTACACAATAGACCTGAAATTACCCTAGCTATTGGAATTGTTGCAAGGTTTTTTGCTAACCCCAAGGAAACTCACATGATGGCAGTAAAAAGGATTCTAAGATATTTGAAAGGAACTAATGACTATGGTCTATACTACAAGAAGAATGAAAAGTTTAAAATCAGAGTTTACACTGACTCTGATTGGGCTGGAAATGTTGATGATAGGAAAAGCACTACTGGTGGGGCATTTCTTTTAGGAAAAAGATTTATCTCATGGAAAAGAAAGAAATAGAGCTGCACCTCACAATCTACAGCTGAAGCTGAGTATGTGGTAGTAGCAGTCAGCTGTTCTAACATTATGTGGTTGAAGATACTACTGAAAGGTATGAAGAAAGGAATCACTAAACTATTTGTCATATATTGTGATAACACGAGTGCCATTAATATTTATAAAAACCCTATTATGCACTCAAAGACAAAGCACATAGATATCAAGTATCATTACTTGAGGGAGCTAGTTCAGAATAAAGAAGTGAGACTGGATTATGCGAACACTAAAGAACAATTAGCAAACATATTCACAAAGGCACTACCCAAGGATGCTCATGAGTATCTACAAGGTAAAATGGGGGTGATTCCCCTAACTAAGGCTAATTAAGTTTTGTATGGTATTGTTGCATCAAATATTACATTCAGAATACTTTACACATTGATGCACAGTAAGTCACACTTTAGGATGCTGACTAAAGTTGTGAAGTTGAACAAGGACAGAAAACAAGATCAGTCATAATCAAGATGATGGGATCAACATGATACTAAAGATCTACATGATAAAGATATCGATGTCTTTGACATTTTTGTCAAAGAGGGAGAAATTACCTAGAGGGAGAGATTACATAGAGGAAGAAGTATAAAGAGGGAAAGATTACCTATATAGAGACATAAGTTACTATTGAAAATAATGAAGTGAATATCTACTCAGAGGGAGTCTACAAATGATTAGACACAGATGATTATAGTGTGATTATAGACACAGAGGGAGAAATGTTTTACAGATGAGAATCAGAATGAAGCTAAAGACATTAATGAAGATTTGTTCATATCAAGGAACACAGGTGACCTTTTGGATTGTATGGTAACTATGCTTGTTAAAATCAATGTTTTAATATTTTGTGTTGCCATCAATGCCAAAGAGGGAGATTGTTGGAAAGTGACAATGCAAGGAATTGTTATTTTGTCATTGATGTCAAAGCTTAACTAGTAAGACTATTGTTATCTGTTTGAGTACCATATCTATTGTTGATGAAGAAGATTTAACAAGAAGACCAAGTGAATGGTTGAGTTAAGACAAATAAAAGGGTACTTGATCAGTTGGCACTCTGGCAAAGTAATTAGTTGTTTATCTTTCAAAGATAGTTTTTCTGGCTATTTTGTGCCGAGCAAGTTTGGCTTGTGTTGAGCAAAGTTGCTTGTGCCAAGCAAAGTTGCTTGTGTTGAGAAAAGTTGCTTGTGCTGAGAAAAGTTGTTTGTGCCGAGCGAAGTTGTTTGTGATGAGCAAGTTTGTTTAGTGCTGAGCACCAGTGAAATTGCCGAGTGGAAACAGTGATGTTGGCTGACTTACAATGTTTGGATTAATGATGAGATTTGAGATCTCTAGCTGACTTAGTTAATTTTATTGGTATATGTAATGTTATTTAAAGATTGACCCATTTCATTTAATGTATGGGTAGCCATAATTAATGCATGGTTTCAAGATTTAATTAGAGACTACTTTGGAGAAGTAAATGTAATGTAATGATGGAATGATCTGTTGGATCTGACCTAACCTAAGATCTACGATCTTGATTAAGCGGCAAAGATTTATCTAACATAGACAGAGAGGTATATGATAACCTCAAGGGGTTATTCATTATGTATGCAAGTGTGTATGTGGATGTGTATATGCAAGAGGTTTGCATAGTTGATTTATTGATTGGCATGATCTAGCAGAGAAGGATGAATACAAAAGCAGAGAGTTGTATGTGTGATTGCTTGACGGATTTCCAAGAAGATAAGAAGATTGAAATGATAATGCAGGCCATCTAGTAAGTTAACATCAGAGCTATAATTGGATCTGAATTTGCAAAGTAAGTTGTATGTATCAGATCACAACTGTTGATTTCTTTCTAACCATTGTATCAGTTAAAATCCTTTAACAAGGTTGACCTAACAGTCATTTGTATAAATCCTATAACAAGGTGACCTTTAGGTGGAATGTTCTAATTACTCTAACAAGGCCACTCTTGGCAGGGTGATTAAATCCTTTAACCAGGTCACACCTAACAGTGTGTTATTGTAACCTTTAATAGGGTTGGCTGCTCACAGAGCTCACTTTAGAAGAGTGAAAACTTTGTAGCATGTTACTGGTGGTTTTTCCCATATTGGGTTTCCACATTAAATACTTGTGTCAACTTGTGTGAATGCTTATGGTTTTTTTTACTGTTATGTTTCTACAAGCTAATTACATTAGACAGTAAACTACATGATTAAATTTGTTGACATATGCTACTGCTACCGAGTAGATCTAAAATATAGAAAGTTTTATTTGCTACATCTAGACCTGAGGATAACTGATTCACCCCTCCCCTCTCAGTTATTCTAAATTCATTCTAACAACTATATAGTTTATAAAAATTTTTGTATTTTAAAATTCTTAAAAAATACTTTTATCTATGTTTCTATTGGTCACATGGTGAAAGAACAAGGAGAACATTCAAATTTGTACACTTTAATTTGTAAAAAAATAAAAATTTAACAATGACCGATGGACACTATCTTATCCAACATTTTGTCCAGGTACTTTGGCATGTGGCTTGGTTAATTTTCTACTAATAAAATTGTTAGCAACCATGTACAAATGATGGAGAGGAGCGATGGTATCATGGGATATAATTTTTGGGCATTAGTTTCTCCAATAAGTGATGCAAATTTGAATAAACAACTAACTTGTCTTCTTGTAATTATCTTGAATCGATGACAGAAGTGAGAAACTAAAGAACAAATAATTAACCTTTCTAAGAATTTTTAAATGTGCAAAAATTTATAAACTAGAAGACATACATTTGCAGTTGAAAATTTCATTGAAGGAAAAAAATTAAAAGAAAAAGGATATATGATGAAAACCAAATGTCTCCCAAATTCTAATACTTTCATTGCAACTGTGCCCAATCAAGTCTAAAAGCAATTACATACGTTTAGTGACTACACACACACGCACACACACACATGCATGCGCACGCGCGCGCACACACACACACACACACACACACACACACACACACACACACACACACACACACACACACACACACACACACACAAGTATGTGCACAAAGATAGTGTGTAAAAATGGGGGTATAAATAGCCTTTTTTCCTAAAATTATATAAACTTGAACTTGGAAAATGAATTTGGGAGTCATACACTCAAATTTAGAAGATGTGAAAATAACAAGAATTTTAGTACTCTAAATCAAGTTTTTAAATTGCTAATTTTTTTTTTAAAATGAATAAGATTAAGAGGGTAAAATACTCTACACCTGAAAAGTTGTTCCAAATTTTTTTAGAAAAACATAGAATTATGTCTGGCATGCACATAAAAATGTCATAGTTAGATTTAGTATTTTGAAAAATCCTTTGGTAGAAAGATATTTAAGAGTGAGAGCTAGAAATAATCTATTTTGTTTTGTAATTTTTATTATTATTTTTTTAATGATTTTTTGAAGTGGGAACGTCCTGAAAATCAAATGCATGTTTGTGCACAAAACATAACTTGCATAAAAATAATAAAAAATGCAATATTTTTTCGAAGTCTTAAGAATGAAATGCACAAAAATAATATATAATTTATTTAAAATTTGGTAAAGTAGATAAAAAGTTATTAAAAAATGGTACACGTTTGTCTTTGAGAACTATGAAGGCACTCGTAAAAAAAGTTAAACTTTAATATGTTAATGTTGTCCAAAAATAGAAAAAATATATATGGTTAGAAAGCTCAGACGATGTGCAAAATTATGGTGGTAATTTTACAAATACCTAATTGATGAGGTGTAAACCTAATGACAAGAAAGTTGAGAAACTAGTTTGGAAGAAAAAATACATGAAAAGGGAGGGAAATGCTGGGAAATGAAGCTCTCAATCCTTAGCCTTGTTATCCAAGCCTATTACCAACTACCAAGGAAAAATGTGACCATTTTAAAAAAAAATTAAAAAAAAGATTAGGTTTCTTAATATTAAAAATGCAATGAGGTTTTTAAACATTATAAACTTGATCAGATTTTTAAACATAAAAAAGTCTAATTGGATTTTGTAACATAAAGAACATGTTCACGTTATGTTTACATAAATCTATAAACATATATGAACATATATATGTATGTAAATAATATGTGTATATCTATGTATATAACATGTCTATGTATATATGTATGCATATAATATGTGTATGTGATTAAGTTTTAGATTGAGAGGTAGAACTACTAAAAACCTCATCCACTTAGTAATATCAACAGAATTGAGTTGTTTATGAGCAATGCGCTCAATAACTAGTGGATATTCCCAAGCTAAAACCCCTTACTGTAGATTTTGAAGTCATAAAAACACTTCACAAATAAAAAGTAGGGAAAATTCCCAAGATAAAACCCCTATCTAATCTCTCTCTCTCTCTCACCATCTCTTCCCCCCTAATTACCATCTATCTTTGTTACAAGTGTGGTTTTTGTTGCACCAAAAGATTGACATGTCAATGCTCAATGCAACCACTAGACTTATAGAATCCATAGTAGGCGGTTAGTCTCTTGTCATGAATCCCGAGGGGAGCACTGACCATTTTTCCAATAATCTCCCTACAGTGTTACCTGAGGGGATTCAAACCTATGACCAAGCTCTAAATACCACTTGTTACAACTACCAGTTGCCATTGTACCAAAATATTGACCTGTCAATGCTCGATACAACAACTAGAATTATAGAATCCATAGGAGATAGTTAGTCCCTTATCATGAATCCCAAGGGGAGCACTGACCATTTTTCCAACATTCTCTACCTCATGTCTCTCACACTCTCCCCCTTCTCTCACTCTATCTCTCACATCTCTCTCCCCTAATTACCCCCTCTCTCTCTCTCTCATATTGATTCCCCCTCTTGCAATCTCTTTCCCCCTAATTCTTGACACTTAGGACACCTTAAGACATCTTAAGATTCATTAGGACCACTTACGACACCTATGACCCATTAAGACATCCCAGGAAACCTTGGGAAGACATCCTTAGACACCTTAGGAATAATTATGACACCTAGAGCCCCTTAAGACATCCTAGGACCCATTAGTGTATCCTAGGACCTCATACGATACCTAGGACCCCTTAGTACCCCTTAAGACTCCTACAAGCCATTAATTTATCTTATACCCCTTAGGACCCATTAATGTATCCTAAAATCCATTAATGTCTCCTAGGAAACATTAATAAATTTATGAGGAGGCCTTATGATCCCTCAAGACATCTAGGACCCCTTAAGACATCCCATGGCCCATTAATGTATTGCAGGCCCCTTTAGGACCACTTGAGACATCTTGGGACCCACTAGTGTATCATAGGACCCCTTTGGACCTCTTAAGACACCTAGGATCCCTTAGCACCCTTTAAGACTCCTATAGACCATTAATTTATCCTAGAAGTCCTTAGGACCCATTAATGTATCCTAGGACACATTAATATATGTACAAAAACACCTTAGGATCCCTTAAGACATTCAGGACCCCTTAAGATAGCCTAGGATTCATTAATTAATCTTAGGCCCATTTAGGACCACTTATGACACCTAGAACCCCTTAAAATATCCTAGGACCCATTAATGTATTCTAGGACCCCTTTGGACCACTTAATACACCTATGACTTCTTAAGACAACTTAGGGTCCATTAATGTATCCTATAACCCATTATGACCACTTAAGACACCTATGACCCCTTAAGGCAACTCAGGACCCCTTAGGACCACTTATAATGCCTAGGACCTCATAAGACATTTTGGGACCCATTAATGTCTCTTAGGACCCATTAGGACCGCTTAAGACACCTAATACCCTTAGGATCCCCAGGAACCTTTCATGTATACTATGATGCCTTAAAATCTATGAATATATCCTAATACCCATTAATGTATCATAGGATCAATTAGCACCCATCTATGTATCCTAGGACCTATTAATACATATGAGGACCCCTTAGGACCACTTAAGACACTCAAGAGCCCTTAAGACATCCTAGGACCTATTAATGTATCATAGAACCCATTAGGACTAGTTAAGACACCTAGTAGCCCTTAAGACATATTATGACAAGTTAACGTAATTACATATCTTAGGACCCCTTAGAACCACTTATGACACCTATGACACCTTAAGAAATCCTAGGACCCATTAATGCATCCTAGGAGCCCGTAGGACCACTTAAGAAACCTAGGACACTATAAGACATTCTAGGACCCCTTAATTTATCCTAGGATGCCTTTTGACCCATGAATGTATCCTAGGACATATTCACACCCATTGATGTAACTTAAGATTCCCCTAGGACCCATATATGTATCCTAGAACCCATTAATATATCCCATGACCCATTAATACATACAAAAACCCTATAGGACCACTTAAGGCACCTACATACCCTTAATAC
>MU223377.1:492977-529491 GCA_018584345.1 Thuja plicata | reverse complement strand
TATATCATTTTTTTTTGTTTTCTTTCCCTTTTTTAATTAAATAATTAATGCTCCAAAAAACTCAATTTTATTTAAAATTAAAAGTCATTATTATTATTATTGCTATTATTATTATTTAAATGCAATAACATTGCATATTATTATTTTTAATTAGGAAAATTATTTGTAGAATATTAATAATTTATTTATATTAAATGTGTCTTTTAATTTCCATTATGACATAATATTTAATTAAATCTTCAAACTTTATCTTTAGACTTTTAATTAAATCTGATTTAATAAGTACAAGTATTTAATTAATCCCTATTAATTAAGTATTTATATATTTAATATTTTATTATTCGTAGAAGGTTCAATTATTTAAACTTTATAATTAACCTTTAATTACTCTTTTACTTACATCACGACAAAATACCACCTTGACCTTCATGCATGCATACTGAAATATGACCAAATCAAAATGCAGAAAAGATGCAACAATTAAAACATACTCTAAGCAAGGGTTCACTAATTCACGTCACATTGACGAATTCAAATAAGGTAGATAATCAGATACATTCCCACTCTTTCAGGAGAATGATGGCTTAGGATAGGATTTAGGCCTGGATGTTATCTCTCCTCTTCTAGAAATTCAAGGAAGTCGATGCCCGATACCTACAAACCTGCATCACAAAGTTGATCATGTACATAACAGATAGAACATACAATGATAGGGATTGGTCGATCGTCTGGATCTCACAATGAAGTAACTATATGTTCATCCTCTACCACATCAAACACGCCAAAAAGAAATGTAAGATAGGCACACCACATAACAATATAAAACATATATGTCAACCATACACATTCAAGTATGGAGTCAGTAAAATCATCCTAACATATACATAATAACCATAAAAATAACCAAAAGATTCTGGCATCAATATTAAAATGAAAATTATGGGTGGGCACGTTGACAAGTAATAACCTTGTCATGATTCCTCTCATAGTAAACTCTCGTCACCTAGTACTATTTGCATAACTAATAATACGTATTCATGGTTCCCAATCAACTCCATGATGAATAAACATTAGTTCTGACATAGTCAACTCTTAGACATCTTTAAATTGAATAACTTTGTTGTAAACTTAGTCTTAAAAAAAAATAGTATATTTTCTAATGTAAAATTTTGGGCATGACATTTTGGTATCAAAGCTTTGTTTCAACATTAGGAGCCTTAAATCATTACGTTTCTCCTTAAAATTTGCATTTTAATGTGTAGGATGCCCCCCATTATGTGACAAGTAAATAGGTGAGAGCGAGACCCTAGGCATGCCCATGCTACATGTGATGATATAGAGCAGGTGGTGGAGGTTTCTAGAGAGGAGCAGAGACCTCCTCCTGAATAACCTCCTAAACCAAATAAGGATATTTTGATTGTACTTCAAAACCTTTTTGGAATTATTTAGGAGAGGTTACCACTAGTGGTCAAGCATCAGGGTTTAGAGGGGCATAGGAAAAAATACAGAGAGAGGACTAGGAGCCCTCCTCCTAGCCATATTATGGGTCACCAAGATTATGAGAGTGAGTCAATTCACATACCCAAGCCACTACCAGAGATAGTGGCTTGAGTGGCCGAGAGATCACCCCAAGGGCACAGGGGATCAGATTAGAGAGTTTCTTTGCTTCCAACCAACCTTATTTTTAGGATCTACTGATGGAACTGAGGAAAAGTCTTGGTTCTTAAACTTAGAGAGGTGCTTTGAGTTGCATCCATATGGGAGAAATCTTAAGGCATGATTTGTGATAAACCTACTGAGAGGGAAAACCTCTACTTAGTGGAGATAGGAAGAGTTAAAGAGACACCTAGTTATATACACTATCACATGGGATACATTCTTAGAGAGGTTTAGAGAAAAATATCGATTAGATCACTTTAGACAATGTTGTATAGATGAGTTCCATGACCTAAAACATAGGGGATTCAGAGTGTTACAATACGAGAGAAGGTTCCTTGAACTTATCCCTTATGTAGACTACATGAAGGATGAGAAGTTGTGGATAAACTACTTTATCAGGGGACTGAATATAGCTGTATTAGGGATGGTTTACATGGAAACACTAGGTGATATTTGTGACACTTTTGAGAGAGATTTAGTAGCTAGGGAGGTACTTAGTAAATCTCATGATACATGGGATAGGTTTTAGAACCGTAATCTCACACCTAGCTTTCTGGACATCAGAAAACCCATTGGAAGGGAAATTAGAGAAATTCTAGTGCAGGAGAACCTAGGCTAATCCCTAGTTTCAAATCTTGATGTGGCTTGTACTGACCTTAGCCAAGTCATAGTGTTTATTTTAGGCCTTTGAAGGTCTTGCAAGGTTGTACCTAGGAGGATTTGACTAGGATGAATCCAACCTAGTGGTTTTATGTTTTGTTAGTGTTTAGTGCTAGATTAAGCCTAAAAGTGGGAAATTCGGTCCAAAAGCCTTCAAGGCTTAGGAAAGGTTGGAAATGTGCCTAAAAATGCATCTAGGATGTTTTTACATCATTTCATATTGATTATAGGTCATTAGGATATGTTTTAGGAAAAGATGCAAAAGTTGTCAAAATGTTGTCATGACAACATTTGCAACTTTGCAAAGTTGTATGACAACATTTGCCAATATTGGATTCCCTTCAAAATTGAGGATGGGTAGTTATGGTAACTACCTAAAACATAGAAAATGGATATTAATCCATGAGGAGGCCCATTTCTTGATCATAGAGGATGTTATGTAAGATTTTGAATTTGCTAAGAAAACTCTATTTACTGGTTTTTGTACACAGTCGACTACTTGTGTATGAGTGTTGGTAGACGGATTGAATTGTAAGATATAGTTTTACATTTGTGTATTATGGATATTTTTGAGCATCTTTTTTTTATATTTTAAGTTTCTATGAGTTCATTTGATTAGTCTTGTAAATTTGTTTGTAAGTTGCACAGTTGTTGTTGTTGACAAGGCAAATTTGAGCAAAATGGCTCCCCCATAGAATCCAACCATGCATTTCATCATGGTCTAAATTAATAAGGTAGGGGAGCCTCTGTATAGTGTAAATATGAGTTTAGGAGTCCAGAAGATCAAGGTATCTATTTTTAATGGCAAGCCCTAGGCTAGTCCTATGCACCCAGTTAGGTGTTTTTGAGAGATCTAATGGTGTTTGATTGCAGGGGAAGGATTGGGAGAATGGAACCAAGCATGGTTTCATAAGAAAGGAGGTACTATAGACACCTCCTATCAAGATTAGGAATTTTTTAATCCATTAAGATATATTTCTAAGTATAAATCATCAGATTGCACCAGAATAGCCCAATTAGCCCTATTAGCCCTTAATTCTAGGAACCAACTATATAGAGACCCTAGAGCCCTAAGACCAACAAAATATTTAGTTTCTTGGAAAAGGGTGTTAGAATATCCACTTTTTGTTTTGGGTTATTTTGGAAAATTATGAAAGAAGTGTAAAAAACTCACTAATTAGGGCTAATTGACCTATTAGGCCTAAAAGACCAAATTCACTGATTGTCTTGAGATCGTTTGAGAAAGTATTGATGCCCTATCCAAATGGTATCAAGTGGAGTGGAGTAAGTTTCCAAAACATTAATTATACCACCTGAAACACTTGTGATGAGAGGATTTTAAAATGCACTTGGAGTCTTCCAAGGAGTAAAGGATTGAAGTGAATTTTGTTGATAGATACCCCAAGGTGAAGCACAAAAGTTAGCAACTCATAAAGTGGTGTTGGAGAAGTCCTAGGATAGCTAATAAAGGGTTTGAAAGATACTAGAAGAGAGGGTAGGATCTTGTGAAGGCTAGGAATATTAAGATTCCTAGTTAGGCTTGTGCAAGCAGACTAAGGGTGTAGCTATCAGATTGGTATCAGAGCCAATAAGATTTGGATTATTGTTAATGTTTCAACCAGAAGAGTCAGTAGGAGAGCATACAATAGTGACAAATTAAGATCTTGAAAAGAAAGTGGATCAGAAAGAAGAAGGGAATATATTTCTCAGATAGAGATTAGCACAATTGGAACACAAAGTGGACCAAGTGGAAGAGAAGACTGAGGAAGTCAAAGATAAAGTTGAAGGAAAGAGTAAAGAGATAGATTTAGATGATGAAGTTCCTGAAGCCAACCTTGAAATCACTGAATAACCCTTCTTGAAAGAATTAAAAGCCTTGAGTGGAAAGGAATTGGAAGGAGTTCCTATCTTTAGTGGAAAGATGGAACCAGAGGTAGTCCTTGATTGGATTAAAGGACTTGAGAATCACTTTGAATGTGATGGCATAACTGAAGCTTAGAAAGTAAAGGTAGCTAAGGCTAGACTTAGAGGGTCTGCACTCATTTGGTGGAAATTTATCCAAGATGAGAAGGATAAAGAAGGAAAGAAACCCATAGCCACTCAGAAAGTTATGGTAGCCAAAATTAGAGAAGCCTATGTACCTGAAGACTGTGAAATTTAGTTACATAAAAGGAGACAAAGTATTAGACAAAAAAAGACTTGGATGTTAACTCTTACAATGAAAAGTTTCAATGGTTATGCATGAGATCAAAAATTGCAGAAGAAGAAAGTGTCAAGGTAGCTAGATACCTTAATGGTCTAACATGGACTATCCAAGATGAATTGAGTCTACTTACTCCTACCACTATTTAGAGATGCCACCAAATTGTAGTAAAGGTGGAAGAGAAATTGAGAAAGAAACAAGACTCAAGAAATACAAGAGGCAAAGGTAGAGGAAGAGATGAAAGAGGCCAGAGGAGTGGATATGGTGGTAGAAGTTTAGAATCCAAGACTCAAGGAGAGACCAAGCTGATTGAACATCAAGAGGGAAGTTCAAGCAGAGGAAGATTCAATAGAGGAAGAGGCTCTAATACTAATTGGAGAGGAAAAGGAAATAACCAAGGAAGAGGTTCCTACTTTGAAAATATGAAATGCTATCACTAAAACCAAATGGGACATCCTACCTATAGGTGTCCAAAGAAAGGATCTACTTCTCAAGGAAGTGACAAGAGAGTAAAATTTGTGCAAGAGGAGTCTAGTGGTGGAAAAAAACACCCTGAAGTACCCTTAGAATTAGAGGAAGGGGAAAATCTGATGATAAGGAGAACACTGATCAAAGAACTAGTGAGAGACGAGCCAAGCTAGAGAAGAGAACTATTCAGAGTGAAGTGACAAATTATGGGTAAAGTGTGTATATTCATCATAGACTCGGGGTCTACTAACAAAATTTTGTCAGAGGACACATTTAATAAAATGAAGATGAATAGAATTCCACATAGTAACCCATACAAGGTTACTTTGTTGAATAAAGGACAACATGTCCTTGTGAATGAACAAGCATGGGTGGAATTCTTAATTGGAAGATATAAAGATAAGGTATTGTGTGATGTCCTACCCATGGATTCATGTCATCTTTTACTATGAAGGCCATGGAAATTTGACAAACAAGCCATGCATGATGGAGCTAAGAATGCATATTCTTTCAAGAAAAATGGTGTGACTTTCGAAATCTAGTCACTACTAGAAGAAGGATAAGTGAAGGCCACAGGCCCTAATGTTCTATTGGTGAGTGAAAAGGAGTTCCTAGAAGCTCTAGAAGAAGGAGAGGGAGTAGCATATGCTTTGGTTTTGAAGCCAAAGGAAGAAGATGCATAGAAGACAGTCAAGAAGACAGAGTTTCCTAAAGAAGTACAAGAATTTCTTAAGGAGTATAAAGACATTATCAGTGATGGAAAACTAGAAAGACTACCCTCTAAGAGAGCTATTTGTCACAAAATTGCCTTTATCCCAGGAGCTACCCTTCCTAACAAGGGTTCTTATAAGATGACCCCTAAACAAAATGAGGAAATTGCCAAACAAATCCAAGAGATCCTAAACCAAGGCCTCATTAGGAAAAGTATAAGCCCATGTGTCATACCCATTGTCCTAGCACCTAAAAAGGGAGGAACTTGGAGGCTATGCACTGATTCTAGAGCCATTAACCAAATAACCATTAGGTATAGGTTTCCTATTCCTAGAATAGAAGACCTAATGGACTGTTTAGGAGGAGCAAAGTATTTTACAAAGATTGACCTAAAGAGTGGTTATCATCAAATTAGGGTCAATGAGAGAGATGAATGTAATACTACCTTCAAAACCAAAAAAGGTTTGTATGAATGGCTTGTGATGCCATTTGGGCTATCAAATGCCCCATCCACATTCATGATGCTTATGAACAAAGTACTCAAGGACTATATTGGTAAGTTTGTCGTAGTGTATTTGGATGAATCCTAATCTTTAGTAGGCCTAAAGAAGAACACTTAAGGATCTTCAAATTATGTTTAAGAGACTATGAGAAGAAAAAATAATGATGTATTTGGATAAATGAGAATTCCTAAAGTAGGAGCAAGTGTATCTTGGTTTTGTGTTGTCTCATGGAAACCTTAAGATGGGTCCAAGAAAGGTATAAGACATCATCAACTGGCCTACCCCCAAAAATGCAATAGAGGTGAGGAGTTTTCATGGCTTAGCTCAATATTATAGGAAATTCATTATACAGTTTAGTGCTATTTGTGCTCCTATGCTAGACACCGTAAAAGGTGGGATGAAAACTAAGTTTGTATGGAATGAGAAAGCTAACCAAGGATTTGAGTTTTTGAAGAAGAAGATTTCTAGTCAACCCACCTTAACATTACCAAGCTTTGAGAAACTTTTCATAGTTGAGTGTGATGCTATCAATGTTTGTATTAGGGCAGTTTTAAGCCAAGAAGGGAGACTAGTGGATTTTCACGGTGAGAAGCTCAGTGATGTAAAGAGGAAGTATTCTTCCTATGAATTAGAGATGTATTCTCTAGTCCAAGCACTAATGAAATGGAGGCACTATCTTCTTCCCAAGGAATTTGTTGTGTATTCAGAAAACCAAACACTTAGCTTTTTGAACTCCCAAGATAAGCTTAGTAGCAAGTACATGAAATGGGTGGAGTACTTGCAGGCTTACATGTTCAACATCAGGCATAAGAAGGGATTGTAGATCAAAGTGGATGATTTAATTAGTAGGAGGATTTTGATAGTACAATAAGTACAACTACAAAGTATGGGCATTGAGAGTTCCAAGGACTTATATGCAGAGGATGAGGACTTTGCAGAGATATACAAGGTATGTAGAGAGCATAAAAATCATTTGTATGGTGAATTTTCTAAATATACAATGAAATGTGATTTATATTTTAAAGGAAGTCATTTATGTGTCCCTAGAGGATCAATTAGGGAAAATAGGATTCAAGAAAAGCACAATGGGGCACTTAGTGGTCACTTTGGAGTCAATAAGGCCCAAGAGTTAGTGCAGAGGTTCTATTTTTGGCCTATAATGAATTTGGATATTAAAAAGTATGTGGAGTTTTGTGTAGTGTTTCAGAAAGCCAAGGGAACATCCTCCAATGTAGGCCTTTATCAACCACTCCCAATTCCAAGCAGACCTTGGGAATGCTTGAGCATGGATTTTGTTGTGGGATTGCCAAAGAAAAAACAAGGATTTGAAAGTATCTATGTCATAGTAAATAGATTCAATAAGATGACACATTTTTTCCCATGCAAGACATTTTATGATGCTTATCACATTGCACACCTATTCTTCAAGGAAGTGGTGAGAATCCATGGGTTACCCTTAAGAATAGTCTCAGATAGAGACACAAAATTCATGAGTAAATTTTGGAAAACATTGTGGCAAAAATTGGGAACCAATCTGTCCTCTGGGTCTGTATATCAACCTCAAATAGATGGTTCAACTAAGGTGGTGAATAGAAGCCTAGGGAACCTATTGAGGTGTCTCAGTAAGGAGTATGGTCAATCTTGGGACCAACTCTTAGGATAGGTAGAATATGCATATAATGATGCTGTAAACAGAACTATTGGAAAGAGTCCCTTCAAAATTATTTATGGAATACACCCTAGAGGGATATTTGAACTCAGAGAGTTAAAGGATGGAGACAAGGGAAGTGGTTATGAAAAAAACTTTGCACACTCCATGAAAGAGGTGCATGAAATAGTGAAAAAAAACTCTAACACAGAACACTGTAAAGATAAAGAAAAAGGTGGATGAAAGGAAGAAGGAAGTCATATTCCAGGTAGGGGATCTTGTCATGGTCCATTTGAACAAGGCAAGACTACATCAGGGAGTTCCAAACAAGTTTTAGATGAGGAGATTAGGGTCATGTACTATTCTGGCCAAATATGGAAATAATGCATACAAGGTTGAGCTCCCTAAGGATATTGGTATGTCTCCGATCTTCAATGTTGCAGATCTAGTCCTCTATAAGGGGCCTATTCTAGATCCAGACCAGAGCCTTACTGAGGTTATACAAGAAGTGGAGGTCGTAAATTTAACCCCTACACCATCTAAGAAGGTAGAGAAGATACTTGATTCAAGGGTCTAGAAGAAGACCAGATATAGGAATTAATATCAACATCTGATAAAGTGGCATGGACAAGGAGATGCAGAGGCCACCTCGATCAAGGAGACATAGTTTAAGAAGTTGGGAATTGATTCCAACTTGATAAATCCAAGGATGGATTGAAATATTTTATTTGGGGAGAATGGTGTAGGAGCACCTAGGCTAATCCCTAGTTTCAAATTTTGACGTGCCTTGTACTAACCTTATCCAAGTAAGTAGTGTTTATTTTATCCCTTAGAATTTCTTTCAAGGTTGTACCTAGGTGGATTTGACTAGGATCAATCCAACCTAGTAGTTTTATATTTTGTTAGTGTTTAGTGCTAGATTAAGCCTAAAAGTGGGAAATTGGGTCCAAAAGCCTTCAAGGCTTAGGAAAGGTTGGAAATGTGACTAAAAAGGACTCTAGGATATTTTTACATCATTTCATATTGATTAGAGGTCATTAGGATATTTTTTAGGCAAAGATGCAAAAGTTGTCAAAATGTTGTCATGACAACATTTGCAACTTTGCAAAGTTGCATCACAACATTTGTCAATATTGGATTCCCTTCAAAGTTAAGGATGGGTAGTTATGGTAACTACCTAAAAAAATGGAAAAATGATATTAATCCATGAGGAGGCCCATTTCCTGAGCATAGAGGATGTGATGTAAGATTTTGAATTTGCTAAGAAAACTCTATTTACTGGTTTTTGTACACAGTCGACTACTTTTGTGTATGAGTATTGGTAGATGGATTTAATAGTAAGATATAGTGTTACATTCATGTAGTAGGGATAGTTTAAGTGCATATTTTTTTTAATATTTGAAGTTTTTGTGAGTTCATTTGATTAGTCTTGTAAATTGTTTTGTAAGTTGCACAGTTGTTGTTGTTAACATAGCAGATTTGAGAAAAATGGCTCCCCCATAGAATCCAACTATGTATTTCATCATGGTTGGATGAATATGGTAGGGGAGCCTCTTTATAGTGTAAATATGAGTGTAGGAGTCTAGAAGAGAAAGGAAAATATTTTTAATGGAAAGCCCTAAGCGAGTCCTATGCACCTGGTTAGGTGTTTTCCAGAGATCTGATGGTGTTTGATTGTAGGGGAAGGATTGGAAGAATGGAAAAAAGTATGGTTTCATAATAATAGAGGTACTATAGACACCCCCTATCAATATTAGGAATTTTCTAATCCATTAAGATACATTTCTAAGTAGAAATCATCAGACAACATCTGAATAGCCTAACTATCCCTTAATTCTAGGAACCCACTGTACGGAGACCCTAGAGCCCTAAGACCTAAAAAATATTTAGTGTATTGGAAAAGGGTATTAGAATATCCACTTTTTTTGGGGGTTATTTGGGAATATTGTGAAATAAGTGTGAAAAACTCATTGATTAGGGCTAATTGACCTATTAGGCCCAAAAGACCAAATTAACTGATTGTCTTGAGATCATTTGAGAAAGTCTTGATGCCCTATCCAAATGGGATCAAGTGGAGTTGAGGAAGTTTCCCAAAAATGAATTATACCCCCTACAACACTTGTAATGAAGAGGATTTTAAAATGCACTTGGATTCTTCCAAGAAGGTGTAAAGGATTGAAGTGAACTTCATTGATAGATACCCCAAGGTGAAGCACAAAAGTTACCAACTCATAGAGTGGTGTTGGAGAAGTAATAGTATAGCTAAGAAAGGGCTTGAAAGATCCTAGAAGAGAGGGTAGGATCTTGTGAAGGATAGGAATAGTAAGAGTCCTAGTTAGGCTTGTGAAAGCACACTAAGGGTGTAGCTATTAGATTCCTTGGGGTCTTTTATAACTCCTCAACACCAGCACCAGTCTCAAAAAATTAAAAAAAATTAAGCCACCTCAAGGTCATCAGGGAAATAATCACAAACAGTGGAAATAAAAGGGTCCTAGGAGACACCATATATCATAGGTTCCCTTTTCATCCCTACCATAGACTCAACAGTCCAACAAGGGAGGTTTCAATGGATCTAGCAAGATAGGTGGACAAAGATTGCCTAGGGCATAGGGAGTTTAGGTACAGATGCATAGGCCATGTTACACTTGTGGTCCTATGGGGAACTTAGCTAGGTATTTCCCATAGGGAAAAATGATAGGTAATCAGTGTATGGTAGATTCTAATCCTACTATAGGTGATGTGGGTAAATCCCATTGAGTATTTGCAGTGGTTAAAAAGTGTTAGGTAGAACATAAGGCCATAGTGATAGAGGTCGTAGGTATGATTAGAGGTAGTAGCGTTACCATTCTCTTTGATTTTGGAGCTACTGATTCTTTTATTTCTCCATTGGTTGTTGAGCATTGTGAGTTAGTGGCAACTAGACAAGAGGCCCATTGGGAGGTTGAGTTAGCATTAAGGGATAGAGTGTCAGTTGAATCTGTTGATGGGACTTTTTGACCGGTCTCATCAACAAGTGTAATTTGTCACCGGGTACCAGGGTACCGACCAAATTCACCTGTAAAGGCTATCTGAGGAATAAAATACCTAGGCCTTCAAGCACCTGAGTGTTGCGTCTTGATAGTATGGGAAGCTAAGTTGGGTGTGTGACTATTTTTGTTCAGGAGGATAGCTGGTCTTTAGCTTTTCTTCTCCAGGGATTTTGGTAGTAGGTCATGGTTTCCTGCAAGCCTGCATTAGTTTACCAAATAAATTTCAAAAGATACGCCAGAGTTAGGAGTTTGTTACTTCTACTTATAGTTATGCTAAATATTTCAAACATCAACCATGCTCTAATGAACTATACTAAATACTGAACATATAAAGAGCCAGCGATTCATACATATTCAATAGCAAGAGGAAAAGAGGTCATTAATCTACTTAAAACACTAGAGTAGAGGACATTAGAAACATACAGCACAAAAGAGCATTAACTTAGAGATTAGAAAACCAACAATGTCATTTCTAGAACTCTTCTTTCTTCATTAATAGGTTTCCAACATCACTGGTGTGTACATCAATGGCTCCAAGAGAGCATCTAACTACTAATAACTACTAAGAACTACCGAGCATTGGGCTCTGCAACTATAAGAAATGAAAATGTTGAATGCTAATAGTATGGACTGCAAACTCATTAATCTTTCTAACCCTTTATTTGAGGTTGGACTTGTTATTTATACACATACTTGCCCTAAATTTTACCCTAATCTAACTGTACACTCAACATTAAAATACAATATTCGGTGGTCGGTACAACTTGCACCACTTACAATCACCTTGAAAGAGAAGAGGTCTGATAGATCGAAAAAAGAAGACAAGAAGAAAGGATGGAAGAATCAGCCTTAAGAAGAGTTCTAGAGAGAGAATAGAAGAAATTTGATCTTCCCAGAGCTTGAGGCTACATGCCTCATTAATGTGAAAAATGGCTCACTGTCTTCAATGCACCAGGTAGTTATTGCTGGAGTGAAACCTTGGCAAGATCACCTATCAGGGCCATCCCTCTATCTGGCATACCTTACCAAGGTCGCCTACTTTTTGACACCCTTATTGACTTCTGGATAATGACCATTTGGCTCCAGGGAACCTAGACACGAGTCATCGAAAGAATACAAAAATGTTGGATCTAGAATTTTAGAATCTAGGGGCTTACGCTCAAAGAATAATGAATGCTCAAAATACACCCTGCTAGTGATAATCCCTAGAATATGGAGAAATTTATTGTCCTTTATTGTTCTTGAATGCCTCTAAAACTTGGCTGATGCCATGTTCATTTGTCCTTAATGCTATTCCATTGGATGTGGACAACCTCGAACTTCTCTTCAACTTCTTTGGCCTCGTTCCAGAATTCATCTAATAATTTTACTGAGTCATGAGCTCGGAGAATCATCTTAGATATTATTGATAGCTTCCCTCCATCAAAATCTCTGACAGACTGATACCGGGACTCCATCAGCTCATCATATTTATTAAGGACATAGTCTTCCGAGGTGCATATTCTGGTGGTGAAGGGATCAACTTGTGACAACCTTCCAATGAATTATTTAAATAGGTCTAATGGATACCAGAGCACTGTGACTTTCTCCCTTAGGGCCATGACCAGTTGCTTGCATAACTCAATTTTGAGGTCAAGTCTAGAGTATTGGGCCCAGAGGAATTTGAATGATTCCTCTCACAAAATTCCCATCTCTATGATTGCCTCTTCCCCAGAGTTGATGAATTCATCTAACCAGGTCCTCCACCCTTCGTATTTATCTAAGTTCTCTTCCTATATAACAATGGTATTGGTTACTTGACCCAAGAAAGTTTTGGCCAAGTAAAGGTCTGGGAGTGATACATCTAAAACATGACTTACGACCTTTATTTGGTCGATGATCCACCCATCCACAGCCTGTGCCTTTTTCTTCATGGCCCTGAGAGCATGCATGTCACCTTGTGGAAGTGGTGGTCTGGAAGTGGAGGCTTCCAGATGGATTTCAGCTAGTGGCTGTGTAAGCTCTGCTAGAAGTCTGAGGAGATTCTCATTTTTTATTTTTCCTCCTTCAACTTCTATGTTTGTTTATCATACCAGGCTTATACTACCCAGGTTACCTGTCTTAGTAGGTCTAACTCTCCTTTCTTATCTCTCCTCCCCAGAGGCACCTTTGTGATTGCATAATCTTCAGCTCTTGTAGTTGCTGCATCTGTATATGGGGGAGGTGTTACAATTATTGCAACTGTGCTTCCTCCCAAACCGGTCCGGAGGGTATGGACTATCCGGGCCTTTTTAGGCTTCTTGGCCTCTATGTTCTGGTCCATCATCTCGACCAAGGAGAGGGGAACACCTATTGTTGCCATTGGGGCCTTCCTTTTTCTAGATTCCACCATCCATTATGGTGGTTGGGGTGGTTTTTTTGCTAAGGCCTGGGTGTTTGGGCTCCCTTCAAAGTCCAACAATGCATTCCCAACATTTGCAATTTCATAGGGCTCCTTCTCTTTTTCCTATTATTGTTCTTTCTCTTCGAAGGTTTTGGTATCTTCGACCCTATTTTCATCCTCATCCATGATGTTTGGGACCTCATCTCTACCAGCATTAGCATCACCTATATTATAGGGGATTTCCCTATCTTTCTCATCGTCTATCGAATAGACATTTATTTCTTCGGGGATTCTCCCCTCATCCTTCTCTTGTTGTTCTTCTTTAGCGTCATTTGTTGGGACATCCTTCTCTATTGGAACATTCTCTGGAGGTGGCAAAGGTGTTTGGCCAATGTTTGGCTATTGGGCCACTGAGACCACCTCACCAAATGTACTCTGGGGTGCTTGGTCACCCAGAGTAACCAAAGGAAATTGGAACATGATGGTTGGGGGTACAGTTGATCCCATAGGTTTGGTTTCCCTTATCATCGGTTACTCATCATTTACTTTCCTTGATTCTTCCTTGGTCCCCTAGACTGGTGTTTCCTCCCACTTAGGATCCTTTTGTGCTTCCACCTGGGCCTCCTGCTCCATGGAAATTTCTTTTTCTGGGATTTCCTTCTTGGAGGGTGTCCTTTCCTTCTCATGGGTGACAATTTCTTCCACCTCCCTATCTATTTCCCCATGCAGGTTCATGAGCTCATCCATACTGAAGATGTCATCAAAGTCATTATACGGGGGAGAGATCTCTGAAATATCATCCATTTCAGGGGAGTCCAAACTGACTTCCACTAGGGGAACATTGGGCATGTCAGGGCCCATGTCTATGCTTCAGGGATGGGATACCTTATACTTCTTCTTTCTTTGTAATGGGACCTTGACATCCAGAATATCTACAGACTCTGCCTTGGTGAATGTCTACCTACTCATTAGTGTTGCCAATGAAGGGGATCCCGTCGGGCGGGCGGATCCCATGGGAGTTGCCAGGAGACCATGGGAAAGGTGGGCGCTTATCTTCTGGCTCGTCAGCCTAGACGCCTCTATCTGTTCATGAATTTGTGCCATCATGGGGAGTGGACCTTGGGAAGGCACTTAGGTCGGGGCACTTTCTTTCTCCTTCCCCTTGCTTTTTCTTAGTCCCACGGCTCCGGAGGTTGAAGCATACTTCTACACAATTGGGCCTTTACAGGTGCTCCTCGGACACACCTGCTCAAACTACTTATGACTATTATCAATAATGGGGTGACACACATGTTCAATTTTTAGGTTCTCTAGGGTGCCTAAATCCACAGGAGGGATATCCAATTTGTTGATCCACTGGTCTTTATATGATGGGTCCTCTAGAGGCCCATCATTTGTGAAATCTATCAGAAAGCCCCAAAGGTTGAGGGCCTTCATTAAACCTTTGGACATCTAGGAGTGCTACTGGGCCTAAAGATCAAAATTGTCCTAGTAATCTTCCCAAAAATATTCAATATCATCTTTGTGCAGCACAGATGGCTGGGGTAGCACTTCCCTTATTTTTCTCATTGGTCAAAATTGCTTCTGGTATGGTGGAATTCTACCAGTCCTAGACTCTTTAACTCATTTTCAGCCTCTTTGGCCACCACAAGACTACAAGAATAGTTCCCACAAGTGATTGGGAATGGAATTGATATGACCTTCTTCAAGGCAAAGAATGTGTGGAGCTCTAGGATTTGCCTGCAGAACTCCAAAAGAATAATCCTATCCCCATAATATCTGGGGAGTAGGTAGGGTTTCTCAGAGAAGTTGGTCACCTGAATGTATGTATGCTACTAGAATTGAATAAAATAATTATTGTAAGTGCTCACCAAGTTCATCACAACTTGTGAAAACTGGTACCCGGTGTACCAAGTAATTGTCAAAATGTTGTGGTAAATGAACGCATCATTCACCCTACAAAAATTAGGGAAGCTGATTTCCCACTGAACCTGGGCATAATGATCCCATGGAACCAACTAGCCGAGCCCATTCCCAAGAATTTCCACTTTCTGTAAACCCCCAAAAGAGGGTCTCTATTGGGCCAGTACCCACAATACATAGGATATCATGTAGAATTTTGAATTCTGGAGGACACTCTTTAGTTGTACGTCTACATGATTAGTGATGATAGCCGCCCATTTGAAGGTCTAACTATGGGTAGTGATGCAGTAGAGAAAGTAATACATCCATGCTAAAAATTCCTGGGCATGGGGCTCTCTAAAGAGCTTGCACAAAAATATGATTCCTGCCTGAATGTACTCTTTAAAGTCACCGTGGGGAATCTCTAGCTTCATCTTTTTATAGTCCTTTCTCTGGGACATCAGCTAGCAAGTATTGAGATGTTTTTAGGTGGGGAGGGAGGCTTCCTCAAACTCCTTCAATGATACAGACTGGGAGATAATAATAGCTCCCTTGAACTGGGGAATCCCTTGCCCTGAAGCAAAAGTGGCAGCATCCAAATTGATGATGGGTGTCAAGTACTGTAGTGACAGAGGATCAGCGAGAAAAAAAACCTGAGTGGGGGCATTGTAAAGCATCGCTAGTTGAAGGATTAGCTTCAGTGCTTGCACCTAGAAGGGAAAACTTGCAGCCTTGATAATTCTAGAGGTGGCCAGGTACTTTTCCATATCATCTCTGATGACCCTCTATTGGTATATGGTTTCAACCAGGCCCTGCATTTTAGCCCATAGTTTGGGCTCAATATCTGTGATTTCCTACAATTTGGAGTCCACTTTGGACCCCACAAGAACACCCTCCCTCGGGTACTTGGAGGTTAACGAAAGTTTGGCCAACATCTTTTCTGCCTTTGTTTTTGTGGCCGCCTGAGTGGAGGTGGTTGGAAGTTATGGACTTCCAGGAGGAGTTGTTACTTCAGACATGTTGATGGATTATATACAACCTGCAAGATCAGAGGACTGTCAATACATAATATGATAAAAATACAACATTTAATGGACTCTGAGGAATTCACCACCATCTTGCACCTTCTCAAAAGGCATTAGTATGCATCAGAATCCTAGAATATCAAAAGTTAACAAGGATAAGATTCTAATCAATGCTCAAGAGTTCTGGGGTATTGGTTTAGGTGACAAAAATGGAATGAAGACCCAAGGGCTTCCCAACACCTAGAGTCTAGAGAAACTAGCCATTGTCAATGTGACCGATAGTGAGCCATACTTGGCTAACATGGGTTGACATGTGGCTGTGTGACAAAAGGAGTAAAGACTCTTAATGATGACAAGTGGGCTAAAATGGGGGAAATGAATGCCAAATGGGATTTCATTTGAATGCCCACTCATGGGAGATAAATCCTGCCATTAAGGCAAAAGGACAGAAGAGAGAGAAAACTGCCATGGCTCAAATAGGCGAGGTGCAAGTTCAAACCAGGTGAGCGCAACACTTTGGGATAAAATGTGAAAGGGCACGATGAGCTCAACGTGAAACAAAAAGGATATAAATGAAATATGCAGAGGGCCGAAGCACCACGAGGGCCGAAGCACAACTTGTAGGTTGACCCAAGGACAAGCTATACAACTATAAACCACTAAACTAAATGATATATATAGGAACCACCAAATTATAATTGCACAGAGGGTGGACAACCCTCTGGCAGAGCCATCCCACCAATAGGAGGTGACAACAGGGAAAAAACCAAAAACAAAAAGAAAATAGAAGATGCAAAAAAAACCAAAACCAGAATGAAACATAAACAAAACCAGAAAGCACAAAGGAGAACTAGAAAGGCCTACCTAAAAACATGGGGAATGCAGAGGAATGAGCATGGGAGGCACTCTGCAACTGATTCACCTTTGAATGACCATGACCCAATACTGCTAATTGTTGCTAATCAACTGTTAATCACAGAGAGAAAATTGAACTTAAATGTTGTTGAATCGCATTAATCACCTTTGAATCACTTTAATCACTCCAAGTATTTTGATTGTGGTAAAAATGAAAGTGATAGGTAAATCCTATTTCTACCACGAAGGTAAAAATACCCATTTCTTTCTTTCGCAAACCCTGGGAAAGGAAATTTTTGGACTCCAGGCCTGGGGATTCCATGTAGCCATACCTTCTAAAAAAAGAAGATGTGATGACAAAGAATCCCAAAGTCTAGGATCTAGTTGACTTAAAAGACAAACACACTTTGGGACTGGGTCCCAGAGGAAGGAGAATCAAAAGCAAAAGAAAATGACCCTTGAGGAAGCAAATCCCAGAGGAAAACAAAAGGAAACAAAAAGGAACCAAGGGAAAACAAAAAGCGAAAATGGGGGACCCAACATTTTGCCTACAAAATGTAGGGATGGGTATGTAGGGCATAACACAATCCTTGGTTAAGAAATTTCAGTTACAGATTGGTGACATGACTACTATAGTAGACCTTCACATCACACATTTTGGATCCTATGACATCGTGCTTCATATGGATTGGATTTATGCACATAGGTCCAAGTTGGATTGTCATCATAAGAGGATTGAATGTTTAGATGATGATGGTAGTATCACAGTGATATCTGGGATTCAGATACCAACATCTCTTTGCATGATATCCACTATGTATCTTAAGTAGAGTATGTGAAATGGATGTCATTTGTTTTCCATAATCGTCAGTGATAGGAATGATGAGGAATAAAATGAGAAAGAACCTTCATGAGATGACCATCCTATCCTTTGAGAGTTTACATATGTGTTTCCTACTGATTTCCCTGGTATGCCATCACTTAGAGTAGAGGATTTTTAGATTAATTCATCCCAAGGGCTGAGCTAGTTTCTAAAGAACCATATAGAATGACCAAAAATGATCTTAATGAGCATAAAACTCAGTTAGAGGAGCTTCTTGAGAAGGGGCACATTTTTCCTAGTGTCCCCTTGGGGTGCACCAGTCATCTTTGTTAAGAAGAAAGATGGATCCTTACTATTGTGCATATATTACCGACAGTTGAATAAGGTGACAATCACGAATTGGTATCCACTTCCCAGGATTGATGATTTGTTTGATCAGTTGTAGGGTGCCAAGATGTTCTCTAAGATAGTCAAATGAAGATACCATTAGTTAAGAATTGTGGAGAGTGAGATCGACAAGACAACATTCTGCACTAGATATGGACATTATGAGATCATTGTAGTACCATTTATCCTTACAAATGCTCCAACTATGTTCATGACCCTCATGAATGAGGTATTCCACATGGTTCTTAATCTATTTGTGGTAGTATTCATAGATGATATATTGATATATTATAAGGATGAGAAGGCGCATGAGGAACATTTAAGGCAAGTGTTACAGTATTTGAGAGGGAATCATTTATATGGTAGTTTGTCGAAGTGTGCATTTTTTCAGATTGGAGGTCTGATATCTAGGAAATTTCAATTAAGGTGATGGAATCTCAGTAGATCCATCAAATATTAAGGCTATATGGGATTGTCTAGCACCTACCATAGTGAAATAAGTAATGATTTTCATGGGTTTGGTAGGGTATTATAGGTGTTTTGTTTGAGGGATTCTCCAGGATAACACACACTATCATATCACTTCAACATAAAGGGAAGAAGTTTGAATGGAAATATAAGTGTGAGGGAACCTTCCAAGAGCTTAAGACAACCCTCACTAGTGTACCTATTCTAGCAGTGTCAGACCCTTTGGGTGACATTTTTGTATGCATAGATGCTTCTATAGACGGCTTGGGGTTAGTGCTCATGTAGAATGGGTGGGTTATTGCATATCAAGGAAACTTAAGACTCAAGAGCTTAATTACCCCACACATGAACTTGAGTTAGTAGTAGTGGTACATGCCTTAATTAAATGGATATATTTTCTCCTAGGTAATTAGTTTTAGTTGCAGTTAGATCACCATAGCCTACAATATATATTCACTAAACCAAACCTTAATGCACCTCATAGGAGATGGATTTAGTTCTTGTGTGAGTATTATTTTGATGTCCATTACATCAAGGGGAAAGAGAGTGTGGTTGTATATGCATTGAGTAGGAGAAGACATGAGTTATACTCCATGTATACAGACACTGATTTGAGGGACCGTATACTTCATCACTTGCCCAAAAATAGGTGGTATGACAAGATTTGTCAACTAATCCAATCTCAAAGATTCCTAGAAGGGAAACACATGAATTATTCGTTAGATATAGATGAGTTATTAAGCCATAGAGAGCACGTGTATGTACATTCTATTGGGGATTTATGAGATTTTATCATGCTAGAGGCTTGTAGAGAACCCTATGCAATGCATCCTAGAGTCAAGAATATGAATGCAGATTTGAGACAGTTATATTGTTGGCCATGGATGAGAAAAAACATTGTAGAGGTAGTGGCACGATTTCTTGAGTGTTAGAAGGTTAAGGAAAAATATCCTCATCTAGGTGGATTGCTTCAACCACATGAGATACTTGAGTGTAAGTGGGACACTATATCTATTGAATTCATTATTTGTCTTCCTATGTCATCTTGTCCTCATGATGAAATCATGTTGATAGTTGAAAAGTTGACCAAAGTAGCCCACTTTTCACCTATAAGGACCACATATACAACTCTAGTAGTGGCAAAGGTTTTCTTGTGGGATATAATCAGGTTGCATGGAATTTCTTGCAATATTATCTCAGATAGAGATTCCCTCTTTACATCATCATTCTAGAAGGAATTACAGACAACTTTGGGCACCAAGCTCAATTTTAGCACAACTTATCACCCTAAGACAAATGCTTAGACAAAGAGCGTCAACTAGGTGTTAGAGGATATGCTCCACATGTATGTCATGGATCATCAAAATAGATGGGAGGAGTACCTACACTTAGTAGAGTTTGCCTATAATAATGGGAATCACACTTCATTAGGAATGTCAATCTATTAGGCCTTGTATGAGAGACCATGCAAGACACCTTTCAGTTGGGGTCACATTAAGGTTAGAGTTGCTATTGGGCCCAAGTTATTCTGAGAGATGGAGCAATAGATGCATATGATTAGACAACATTTGAGGGAGGTACAAGATAGACAAAAGAAATATGCAGATGCAAAGAGGGATTATCATAGCTACATGGTTGGGGATAGATTTTTCTTGAGAGTACAACCACATAAGATCCCAATCTGATATGGAAAGGGATCTAATATTGCACCTTGATTTGTTGGACCAATTGAGATCCTTGAGAGGATAGAACTAGTTTCTTATCATCTAGATCTTCCATGTAGCCTATCACACATCCACGATGTGTTTCATGTTTTAGTTTTGAGGAAATATATTTATGACGAGTCTCACATTATAGATTGGGATGAATTACAACTGGAGTCAGACAAGAAGCTAGCATTGCAGCCCATTCTCATATTGGCAAGATGGACATTGGCCCTTCGAGGGTGAGAGCTTGACTAGGTTAGAGTCCATTGGGATTTCTATGATGACGTTGAAGCATCATGGGAGGATGCAGTACAGATGATGACACAATACCCACACCTCTTTGATGAACTCCAAGATGAGGTTCATCCCTAGAGGGGAGGGTGTGAGACCCTACCCCGAGCCCATCATAGCATTACATACTTTTTATGCATGGAATATGTTTTTGAGACATTACTTAGACATTTTGATACTATTTACACTTCATTTGTTAGTGCAATTGTCATGATATGTTATCACATATAGTTTTGGTAAGTTATCACATGACATGGAAATTTTACTATTATTATGTTGATTTTTAGGAAATTATTATGTGTTACTACTATTTGATCTATTCTACTTGATTTATTGGCTATCTTGATGATGTTAGAAATGTTAATTTCATGCTTATTTGATTTTGGTGAAATTCTATCATTATTGATGTAGATTAGGGATGAATTGTGTGACATGTAATTAATTGGAATTTTGTTCTTATGATTTAGAATACATATGTTCATTGAAAATTAATGACTAAATTACAATTAATGAATATGGTGACTATTGTGGGTCGACAAAAAACACCCCATTTTAGTCCTCTAACCATGGGGACCCCCCTTTTTTGTATCTTTTGGTTTTCTTGAGTCTCCCCCTTTCCCGGTTCCTCGCAAGTGGGTCTCTAAACAGGCCTGTTGAGCCAAGCCAAAAACATTTTTTTGTCCTTTTTTCCCTTTTGGCATTTCAGAGAGCCTAGAGTCCCCTAAATTAAAAAATGGATGAAACGATGAAGCCCAACCCTTTCAGTCTTTTTGGCCTCTGAAAACACCATAAAGGCCAAAGGACCAAACCTTCAGACCTTTTGGTGTTTCAGACACCGAAACACCGAAAGATGGTGACATAGTTCGCTGACTATTTAAGGGCTTGAGCCCTAAGTGAACTTCACTTTGCATTTTCTTCCTCCTGCATTTTTAGTTCTCCTGTGACCTCATCATTTCATCATACTCACTCACTATTATTGTTCACCTTGCCCCTTCAGCCTCTCTTGTCCTTGTCCTCCACCCCTCCCAAGCGCTCGAAAGGTAGGTCTTTCTCGCTGTCTAATTTTTTTGTTTTTCCTTTGCTGGTTAGGTTAGGGTTTTTTTTGTGTACTATTGTCTAGTCTAGTGCACTTCCCCCCCAAGTCCTTACTTAGGATTTGCACATTTGGGCTTGCAGGGGGGGGGCTCCCTCTCCTTTTTTAGTTTTTTCATTTTTTGTCTTGTCCCTTAGGGTTTTTTGTCGTGACCTTTTTCATAGTATTTTTGGCCTCCGAAAGGCCAAAAACTGGGTTGGGTTTTCTATTGCCCAAGTGCTTCTTGCACATTCAGCCTTTTTGATATTTTAGACCTCTAAAATGTCTGAAACACTGACAAGTCCAAATTTCTAAACATGGTTTTCCATCTGCGGGTCTCAGACTTTCGGAGCCTGAGATTCTGTTCAGACTTTCACACCCCAAAAGCACCAAAAATTGGTTCTTAATCACTTGTTCTTTTTGCAGATTCGACCCTTTCAAACCCCAACCGAGTTTTCAGCGTTCAAAAGTCCGAAAGGGCCAAAAGTGTGAAATTTGTATTTCTGGCTACTTAAAGAGATTTTTTGATTTTTTTTTCCTAGATTAATAAGTTTTTTCCTATTTTTATAGTTTCCCTTTTCAATAAAACACTGATACTCACACTTTTCTTATAGGAATGCTTGATAAATGAATGTCTTCAATGAAGTACTTATATAAGGGGAATCACCCCCCTTCAAATATAGGGAATAAACACAAGGAAATTACAGACACTGACATTGGGAACATGGACTGGGATGAGTTCCTGGTAAGATTGTACCAACTAGTAGGAAGATCCAAACACTGCACCTCAATAGTCCTATCAGGCCTGGTCAACACAATAGCCCACCCAGTGGCTATCTCCTCATTAGAGTTGATAATGACCCTATCAAACCACTACAATTGAGATGAAAGGGTGGTTCAAAATACAAAAGGAGAGGCAGTGATGGACATAAGGCCAGATATCATAGAAGAGGTCTTCCACCTCCACAAGGGTATAGACAAGTTTTATGACTTCTTCATTGGAAAGGGCCTTAGATGGTTCACAAAAAAAGGTGAAGAGTCATACAAGATCATGAATAACAATTACTTCAAGAAACCACTTCCAAAAAACAAGTTGGATAAAATAGACCTCAGGAAGGGATATTTGAAAGATGATATCCAGGTAGCGATGACATTGTTAAGCAGAGTGTATGGACTATCTCAGTACATCCAACTTGAGGATTGGATGATCCTCTTGATAGAGAAAATTAGAGGCTGCAAGTCCAGGTTTGATTGGGGAACCATTATCAGTGATAGATTGGATGAGAAGCTAACTGCAGTGAAACATAACCCAAGATTTTATATGAGTACATACATAGTGTACTTATTAGCCGCATGGGAAGATTATCCAGGGTTGACTAAGAGGTAGAACATGAATGATCAAAATGAATGGCCCCATGTTGTATATCCATAGCTGGTCAAAAAGAAAAATATGTCAGAGGATAGTCCAGATTATAGAATAGTAAATGACCCTTTCATCTTTGCAATCATTTGATCTATTGTTCAGATGACTTTGCAAAGAGGATGTCGGAGGAAGCAGCTGCTAAGGTGAGGGCCATTGGGGCCTATTACATATAATTTAGAACATTCACATATATCTGGGTCGCAGGGTCTACTTTGAAACCGAAGAAGTTGCCCACGTATCCATTTGATTGGGTAATCACTTTAGAAATGGCTAGATAGCTAACAGATGCCTATAAGCACATACAACATAAGAAGAAGCATTGTTGGGATTTCCCTATTTCTCTAGGCCCCTACACTCTACAAGACATGAAGTTCTACAAATTCTTGGCCTTCGTGTGGGATGAGTGTCTACTTTAACTCTACAAAATAGTCTAGCCTAGGTTTGACCCAATAGGTACATAAAACCACATTATTGGCAGATTCTATATTCATGAACCACATCTTGAAGATCATTGGACAAACTGTATAGATGATCATGAGGTCATAATTAGGGACTATTGTAGGATGTCCCTTATGCTTGCACAAGAAAATTTGAAGACCCTAATTCCCCTAAAGATTTGGGAAAATGATTTAGATAGGGTGATGGAGGCCATTTACACTACGGACAAAATATACAATAGGCCCATCATGAATGCAGAAATTGATAAGGATGAGAATGATGACATTGAATTCCAAGCTAAGCACATGATCTGAATGACTAAAACATGTATCGAAAGGCCTTATAAGATGGATCCAATCACGGTGAAGACATTTATGGATCCACCCAAGAAGGAAAATGAGAAACATGTGGAGAAGTCTATAGTTCCCTAGTACAAGAAAGCACCACCACAGAAGCCAAGCATAGTTTATGGCCATGAACACATGGTAGAGTATGGGCCTAATCCAAGGAACAAGGCTCATAAAACTAGCATGACTAGACAAATAGATCCTCTAGTGGGATCATCACAAGCCCCACAAGATGAAGGCCCTTCCACTGCTGGCCAGTCTCCTCCTACCACCGAAAAGGGGAAGAAGATGTATAAAAGGAGGAGAGCTTCTATGTCTCCACAACTGGAAACCTTACAAGAGGAGCTAGAAGAAGAAGAATAAGAATAAGAAGTACCACTAGTTAAAAGGACTAGTTCTCAAAAGAGGAAGGAAAAGGAGAGTTTTAGGAAACACATAGAAGATCCTAAATAGAAAGACAACCCTCTAGATGCCTTAGGCTTGAATGAGTTCTAAATATCTGATTTTGAAGGCCTAGAAGGTTTTGTAGACCAAGGGAAGGACACACTTGATTCAAAAAAAGGGTTTGACATGGAATCCCCTATACTTATTCAGCCTTAGGTAATCCTTACTCCACCTCCAAATTAGTTCACCAATCCAACATTAAACATGCCAATCACAGGGATAAGCTACAACACAAGACAAGGGCCTAAAACTCAAGATGCTACAAAATCTTAGGAGACAACAAGGAATAGATATATAGGAGAAAGTTCCACTTCCACTACACCACCTTACATTCCCTTTCCACCAACTTCTCTCCCACCTCCAATTCCCACTCTACCAACTTCTCTTCCAACTCCAACATCGACTCCACATTCTTCAACTTCTACTCTCCCACCTCCCATTCTGACTCTTCCTATTCCTACTCCACCACTCATAATACCTATTTCTACTCTGCCACTCATAGTGCTAAAATCTACCCCACCTCCATCCGTACCCCTACCGTGCTTCATCCTAAGTCCTCAGGGGTCAATAAGAACAAAAGTTGTGTCATCTTTTAAAACCACACTAGAGGTCATGACTGGCCTCAATATAGAAGTGTTAATCAGTTATTCGGTGGATGAGGCCCAAGGTAAGGATGGTAAAGATAGGGCATCAGAGGAAGAGATGAGAGGAAAAGAAAGGGGAGAAGGAGAAGGTCAACAAGAAGAATTGAATGAGGGAGATGGTGCATAGGAGGGAGAACATGATAAAGAATCAGAAGAGGAATTGATCACTAGGTCACTAAACTTGGGGTCAATCCTCCACATTGCCCCATATGAGCTAGTCACCACCTTTAGTAAACCTACTTGGTTTTCTAAAGAGATTTTGAAACCAAGGATGACTTACATAGATGAGGAAGAGGGGGAGGACACAAGTATGATGTCTTTATTGCAATCCTTCCACCAAACAGAGGTCAACATACCAGCTAGGACAATATCCTATGTCACCTAAGACACTAGGGGTTTCTGGAAGGCACAAGTAGCAATTCCCTCTGCTAGCACTTCTCAAACACAAGCCACCCCAAAAGATTACACATTTGAAGAGGTAGACTTGGCTGAGCCTACTAGGGAAGGGATCAAGACATTGGAAACTTTAGGGCTTAAGCACTCTCTAGGATTCATGAGAAAAGGAAAAGGAAACTATAAAGTCCCTAACAAAGAAGAATGAAGCTTTGAAGAAGTTCATTCATAAAATGGTGGGTCCCATTGATCCAAGTTTCCTAGAGGCCTCATTACAGGCCATATTAGAAAAGAGGGCCACCCCAGATTTACCGGCTGGTTTGACCCCTTCCTTCATCCAAGCGAGTGCAGATTGGGAGAATGACTTTGAATAATACGGAGAAGGGGACATCAAACTAGTGTTTAGGCCTTACAGGGTCATTTTGATTGAAGCAACCAAGTTGATTGACCTGATGGACAATGAAGGTGGTTTAGAGTCTGAGATAAAAAATGGAAAGCCACCCTCTAAGACCTAAATATAATAAAGAAACAATGCTTCTAGATCTTAGTGAAGATAAATGAGGGTGAAGACCTATACAACTTTGAGACCTAGATCAAGTGCATAGCCAAAATAATTAAGGTCTATGAAGAATTTCAAGCCAACATATTGGAAAAACAAAAGGAGGTCTTGGAGTGGGTAGAGGAGATAGATGGTTTCTTCACAAAGATCAGCCTTGATTTATACTAGGACCAAGATAAAAATATCTAGTATCCATCAAAAGAGGTGGTTCAACAGTTCAAAGATATTCTAGAAGAGGTCAGCACCAATGAGGCCCTACAATAGTTATTCCACTCTAGAGAATCCTTGCAGGTAATGTTAGAAAATGAAGAGGAGATCAAGTTCTTTGCTTCTGAATTGACCATATTCAGGGAGAAGCAAGAACAAAGATTAAATAAAGTAAAGAGGAAGGAGATAAATTACAAGGAAGTTTAGGAGATCATACAAAGGCTCCAGGCTACACATCCGAAAGTCTTTCCAAACTGACTCCTCAAATCCCTTCAACATTTTTTTAAGAAGGTAGTTTTCCACACTTGGAAAATTTTTCTATGAAGGCTAAAGTTTGGCCTTTTGGCCTTTGCAGTTTTCAGCCTTGGAAATATTTTGGCCTTTGAAACTTTTGGCCTTTTGGCCTTTTTGGCCTTTCGGCCTCTAAAAGGGACAAAAATTTTGGGCCTCCAAAGTTAGATATCGACACTTAGCATTTTTGGGGCACTTAAAAAACTTCAGAGGAAAGGTTGTGGTCTGAAACTCTGGGTGTTTCCAGTGATATCACTTTTTTGCATGGAGTTTGAACTCCAGATCAGATGGGTACCCAACTAGAGTTTGTTTTTGAAGGACTAAGGTTCCTCTATTAGTTCCCCTATAGAGAGAACCTTAGATGAAGAATGCAAGGCATAACTCAAAGATAAAGAAGAAGACTTCAGTTGCATGTAGAGAAATCCTATCATCTTTCGCTCTCTCTTCTTGATAAGTTTGATCCTTCTTGCATGGAAAAACTAACTGTAAATGGATTAAAAATCCATGCAAGTTGCTTTGTACCAGTTAGCAGTAATTTCCTTTAAGCAAAGTCTTAGTTTTAGCTTATGTTCATTAATTTAGACTCTCTGATGCCCTAATTTCAACATTTAGAGGTTGTAGATCAGAACTCTATATATTGTAATAAAAAGAAATGTAATAGGGTCAGATTCTTAATGCAATAAATATCTACATTTTGTGCTTCATTCATGCTGTGTTAATTTCTGCTACCTATGTGAAATTGGTGAATGTGTGGATACTCATTCATTATTTTCAAAGAGCCAATTGTTCTACTATGTTTTGAATCTACATTTATATTGGTTGTAGTTTTCTTTTGTTTACCTACCTTGTTGTGACGATTGTGCGGAAGGGATCATCTATTGGGATTAACAATAAATCCGTCTCGTGGGTGTGCACATCTTGGTGGATTCGTGATTTGATAGATTTTGAAAATCTCACATGGGTGAATTTATTTTCTCTCCAAACAATTGCATCCATCTGGTATAGAATTGTGACTTTGTTTGATTTATACTCTGTGGATTTGTTCCAAATCTCTCTATCATTCAATTCACAAGGAAGGGTTTATAGAGGTTTATGTCTGTAGGATTTCATTTTAGCAATTTACTTCATTTATTATGACCCTATTCATTTGAATTTTGTCATAAATCTAAAATGTAATCATCTCCAAAAATACAAAATTGCATCTTTAATTAAAACAAAAATCTTTGATAAATAAAAAAAAACAAAAAGTACTATAGTTGTTTTGCACTTTGATGTCTTGAATGTACCAGCAAAGGCCTCCTTGTGAACATTCACTTTTATCTTCAGCTGAGTAACCAAGTAGGTTGTGAACTGAACCTAGAGAAACTTGGTAATAACTTTGTTATTCTTTCAAGAGAGGAAATCAAATCTCAAAATCCTAGTTGTTGACTTGTGTAAAAAATGACGCTCAACAATGACTACAAGGATGTAATTAATGCATCAGTTAATTAAATGGTAGTCCTTATTCTACTTTTTGAATTTTTATGAATATGATTTCTTGGGATTACTGATATTTGAATTGAGTGTGCCGGATCATGACCATGGAATTTTAATGGAGAACAAGGACTAACCCCTATATGAATTCCATAAAGCCAAGGTTGCGTCTATAAAAACCAAGAAAACCTTATTATGAGGTATTTTATTTTGTACAATGTATGCGGTGTAAATGTTAATTAAATTTGCATTTATAATTTGTATATAATTACAAGTGGATATGCCAAGTGTATTGTGATGTGTTATGTAGTGTTTATTGACACATGTGTTGTTTAAATGATGTGGCATGGATTGTCCACTTGGAGATCTTGAGTGTCTTATGTGTTGGAAAGATTGCTACAATGTAGACAATTGTTATTTTTTATTTGATGTCAACCCTTAACTGGTGAGACTATTGCTATATTTTTGAGTACCATATCTATTGATTGATGAAGACTTGAAGAATAGGATAACAAGAAGACCAAGGAAAAGGTTGAGCTATGAGTATACACTAGGGTACTTGATCATTTGGCACTTTGGCATATGTTGTTTATCTTTCATTGATAGTTCATTGGAAGGTCAATGCCGAGCAAAGAAAATTCGATGCCGAGCATAGCGAAAGGTGATGCCAATCAAATAAAAGATCATGTCGAGCGCCAGTGAAATGCTGAGGGAGACAGAGAAAGCCGAGCAGTAGTATTTTAGTAATTGATGAGATTTGAGATCTCTAGATGACATAGTTGATTTTATTGGGATAAATTTTGTTAATTAAGATTGGTCCACACTCATTTAATGCACAGAAAACCATTATTAGCACATGGATTCAATGTTTAATTAATGATTGTATTGGAGAAGTAAATACAATGTAATTATGGAAAGATCTGTTGGATCTGACCTAACCTAAGATCTATGATCTTGATTAAGTGGAAAAATATCTATCTGACCTAGATGAAGAGGTATAATATAACCTACAGAGGTTATTTTCATGGTGTCCAAGTGTAAGGAGAATTTGTATGCAAGAGTATTGCATGGTTAATTGACTGATTGGAAAGACCTAGCAAAGAAGGCTGAGCAGAGAAGCATAGAGAGATTGCTTGATGGATTTCCAAGCAGATCTTAAATTTGAGATGAAAATGGAGGTCACTCAGTGAATTAGCATTGGAGTTGAAATTGGATCTGGATTTGCAAAGTAAGTTGTATGTATTAGATCACACCTGCTGATTACTTTCTAACCATTGTATCAGTTCAAATCCTTTAACTAGGTTGACCTAGTAGTCATTGTGTAAATCATTTGAACAAGGTGATATTCAGATTGGAATGTTCTAAGTCCTCTAATAAGGCCACTCCTGACAGGGTGATTAAATCCTTTAACCAGATCACATTTGATAGTGTGTTTTGTAACCTTTTATAGGGTTGGCTCCTAATAGAGCTCACTTCAGAAGAGTGAAATTTTGGTAGCATGTTACTGGTGGTTTTTCCCATATTGGGTTTCCATGTTAAATCATGGTGTCAAAATGTGTGAATTTTTATGTTGTTTTTAACTGTTAAGTTTCTGTAAGCTTATTTCATTAGTACAAAAAATTGCACACTTTTGTTGTTTATTGCTACCAAGCAGATCTGAGTTGTTGAAGAGGTATAAAGTTGTATATGGGCACATCTGGACTTGAGGATAGCTAATTCACCCCCCCTCTTAGTTATTCTAAATTCATTATAACATTATGTATATCCCAATGATCAATTCACTCCAAGACCAAGAGGCTCCACATCTTTTCAAAAACACACATTGTTCCCTAGTTTCTCCACTAGGCCTTCTTGCACCAATAAGGGTTAAACAACTCCAAAACCCAAGACTTTTCCCAATCCATCCTAGAGTTTTATCACACCTATTTCAACTTGATTCAATAGGTACCAACTCACCAAAACACCCTTTTTATCAAATTATCTAATTACTGCCCCAAACTAGGTCTCCTCCCTAGTAGTCCTATCAGACAGGTAATAAGAAATTCTCTCAAAATTGTTCCAAACAAATTCTCCAAAAAGATAGTTTTTCAGACACCCTTTCCCAAGATACAAAACATACTCCAAGATCAGGACTCACTCCTTTGGACTATTCTGTTGATCCACTACCCTACAACACCTAGATTATACCTAATTAGCCTCCTTTGGTGAAGAAACTCCTATGAGGACTCAACCCCCAACTTCCCAACCATGAAACACTCTTCCTACATGATTCAAAGCATCAGTTTTTCACATTTATTTGGATTACCACATTGTCATTCCCCTCCATACATTAAACTCTCATTTTAGGGGCTCTAACCTAGGGCTTTGTTGAACTCACCCTTCCAAAAACCCTTGAACGCAAAGAATAGACTCAACACCTTATAATTCACTTGTATGGACTCAATAAAATATAAAATGAAACCCTTCTTCATAGAAATCTTGCAGGACTACAACTGATGTTGTTCACCATGCTTTCATTCTTCATTTTCAATCAACTAGTGGTGACCAACCCTCCACTGAAGCCCACCCCTGAAATCAATCTAAAAGAAGGGCTTATAATACAAGGATAGACTTAACCCATGAGCCAAAATGAAAACATTCGTGGGGAGAAGTCTATATTTTCATGGAAAACTTCAAAATACACAAAACTGTCCTAAATATTGTTAAGGAACAATCACAAATTACTTGTGATCTTTGCACTAAAAATTCTCAAATTAGAACACCAATAATATGACGAATATAAATATTTCAAAGGATAAACATTCAACCTCCCTTTCCTCTTAATATAATAAGTTTTCATGCATTGAATGTCATAGGAGCAGGGTCTGTATCCATGGGATAAAGAAGCTAGTTGTTTGCAGGAAATAGATTTTTATTGATTCTAAAATGTATTGTCTTAAAAAAAATACACCACACCCATTTCTTGGTCATTTCAAATACATATAAAATCCTCTACAAGTGAAATACTAACAACTAACCCCAAACTACTCTTGTGATCATTTTTTAACTATCTGTCCTTCAAAATTTGCAATTTAAAATGCAAGAAATGTTGTCAAGTTGACAACAAGTTGTCATTTTTGACAACTAAACACCTAATGACCCATTTATAATTATGGATGACCTTAAAAAAATTTAAAACTATTAAAACTCCTAATCTACCCATCAATCCCACAATTATCCCTTATAGGGTATTATTTGCCCACTTTGTCAATTACATCCATATTATTATTTTGAGTTTTTAATTACATTCAAATGCCTTGAATAGCCATGTTACAACATTAAATGACCTTGCAGGTTATGTTATCCTTTAACTATCCTAGCTCACCCTCTTTGTGCTCATGAGGTGCCCTGCACCATACTCCCATGGACAAAAAGAATCCAAGTCCTATAGATTCCTCTTCCTTGGCTTCCAATTCTTTGGTACTTGCTGCTTGTACCCTGCAAATAAAACTTGTCCTCTCTTTGGTGGCTTCTTGCACCCTCCCTCAATCAATTTGTATGCATTCCAAGTACCCAAGCCTTCATTATACATCTCCATATCTTCATGGATCACTTCAATATAATCATCAAAATAGAACCCTTGCAAACCTATGACAAAAGGGTTAGGTAAAAGATATACCACTTCTTCACTCATCAAAATATCTATTTGGTTCACCATAGGAACCATGTCATCTTCATGTTCACCAGCTTCATCTTGCAAGATCTCCATGGCTGGAGTAAAATATGATTCCATGGTCTTCTTATGACCAATCACTATTTCATCTTCATCCTTGGTCCCTTCCTCTGAGACTACTGTTGCAAACATGTCATCTTTGTTCCCTTTTCCCTGAAATTCTTCTAGTGATCCAATTTTACTTAGACATTCCTCTTTTATTGGTACAAAATTCTCCCACAAATCCATCTCTCCATCAAGACCTTCTAGACTTGACTCTTTTCTATCTTCAGTAGCTTGTACTGCCTCACAATCACCCTCTGGAACCTTTGCAACAATAGGTTACCTCTCCAACAACTTCCTATTCCCAACTAGCCTCTTGACAGGCCAAATTATCTTCCTCTTAACTTTTATATTCCAACTTTTGGCCTTCCTCATTATCTCTTCATTCAAGAGCCTCAAATCTTCACCCTGTGTGGCCCCTTCAATTCTTGAGACCTCCACTAACTCATCCCTTCTATGCCATTCCTTTTGGCACTCAAACATTCCTCATTGACCTCTAAGGCTTCCTTATTAGCTTTGACATCAATTTCCATAGGGGTGCCTTGTTTTCTTACACCCTCTAAAGGACATAGAACTGTCACAACTTGAATCTCCTTTCCATTCTCATGAATTAGACCTATGCCATTTCCATCCAAAAATACTTATGAAATCCTTTCCTCAACATCATGAACCCTTGCATCATGAGGCTCATCTATACCCATATGCTTCTCACTCTTCTCATCCACATCTGATTGCGTCTCTTGTCCTTTAAATGGACATGAACTTACCATAGTTTCTTTAATTAGGATCTATATCTAACCC
The DNA here is from genome assembly GCA_018584345.1 of Thuja plicata. NCBI lineage: Eukaryota > Viridiplantae > Streptophyta > Pinopsida > Cupressales > Cupressaceae > Thuja > Thuja plicata. Next base: position 496,945 of record MU223377.1, on the reverse strand, counting down.
CTTTGTACATCTACTTCTTCATGGAAAACCTACTCTAAATCATAATCATTCCTAATCTATTTAACTTCCTCTTCATGTTCCTTTGTCCTTAGGAACCCAATCCTCTCAAACACACCAATATTCCTAGACACCTTCCATGTTGCCTCATCTTCCTTTAATGGTTTGAAAACCATCTTCTTCTCATCCTCTATGAAGGTGCATGTGTTCTCTATTCCATCATATAGGTTATTCTTCTCCAATTTCCATCCTCTCTCAAAGATCATATGAAAATCCTTCAAAGGCACAATGTCACACAAAATGACATCACTATATGAACCAATGGTGAAATGAACATAAGCCTATTCCTTCACATCAATCTGCTTCTCAATATCCAATCCTTGTGCTCTGTAAGGCATGTAATGTGCTATCCTTTGAAAATTAAAATTTTTAATCATCTCAACTAAAACCAAATTAGAAAATGTACCATTAGAAACAAAAACTTTGCAAACCTTACCCTTGCACTTGCATTGTGTCCTGAATGGTGAATACCACTATGTGTACCTTGTACCCAAGTCTTCATCCATGATGGCTTCAACTCTTACCCATCAATATTATAACCTATAAGGACCTACTTCTTTTATCTGATAGCACTTGATGCAGAGCCCAATGATCAATTCACTCCAAGACCAAGAGGCTCCACATCTTTTCAAAAACACACTATGTTCCCTAGTTTCTCCACTAGGCCTTCTTGCACCAATAAGGGTTAAACAACTCCAAAATGCCAAGAATTCTCCCAAGCCATCCTAGAGTCTTATCACACCTATTTCAACTTTATTCAATAGGAACCAACTTCCCAAAACACCTTTTTTTAATCAAATTCTTTAATTATTGTCCCAAACTAGGCCTCCTCCCTAGTATTCTTGTCAAATGGGTAATCTACCATTTTCTCAAAATTCCCAAACAAGATATTGTTTTAGACACCCTTTTCCAAGATACAAAACCTAATCAAAGATCAAGACTCACTCCTTTGGACCATTATGTTGATCCACTACCCTACAACACCTAGATTATTCCTAATTAGCCTCCTTTGGTGAAGCAAATCCTATGAGGACTCAACCCCAACCTCCCAACCATGAAATACTCTTCTGAAATGATTCAAAACAAAATGTTTTCATATTTATTTGGGTGGTTACACTGTCCTTCCCCTCCATACATCAAACCCTCATTCTAGAGCCTTTAACCTAGGGCTTTGTTGAACTCACCATTCCAAACACCCCTTAACCCAAAGAATGGACTTAACTCCTTAAAATTCACTTGTATGGACTCAAGAAAAAATAAAATGCAACCCTTCTTCATAGAAATCTTGCATGACTACAACTAGTGTTGTTCACCATGCTTTCATTCTTCATTTTCAGTCAACTAGTGGCCACCAACCATTCCACTCAAGCTTTCCCTTGTAATTAATATAAAAAAAGGGATTATAATACAAAGCTAGACTTCCCCCATGAGCCACAATGAATATATTAATGGGGAGAAGTATAGATTTTCATGGAGCACTTCAAAATACACAAAAGTGTCATAAATATTGTTAAGGAACAATCACAAATTACTTGTGATATTTGCACTAAAAATTCACAAAATAGAACACCAATAATATGAATAACAGAAAGAATTCAAAGCATAAACATTCTATCTCCTTTTCATATTAATATAATAATTTTTCATGCATTGAAAGTCACAGGAGCGAGGTCTGTACCCACGGGATAGAGAAGCCAGTTGTTTGCATGAATTGGATTTTTATTGATTCTAAAATATATTATCTTTAAAAAAAATAAACCACACCCATTTCTTGGTCATTTAAAATACATATAAACTCCTCTACAACTAAAATCTCAACAAATAACCCCAAACTACTCTTGGGATCAGTTTTTAACTATCTATCCCTTTAAATTTGCAATTTAAAATGCAAGAAATGTTGTCAAGTTGTCAACTTTGACAACTAAACACCTAATGACTTATTTATAATTATTGATGACTTTAAAAACATTTAAAACTATTAAAACTCATAATAAACCCATCAATCCCACAATCAGCCCTTATAGGATATTATTTTCCCACCTTGGCAATTACATCCATATTATCATTTTGACTTTTCAATTACATTCAAATGGCTTGAATATCCATGTTAAATAATTAAATAAACATGTAGGTTATGTTAGCCTTCCAATGTTTCTCATGAGGTGCCTTGCACTAGTGTCTACCTTTCCCACTTGGTACCTAGTTGTGATTCCCATAAGGACCACTTGGTTTGTGAGCCCAAAGTTAGGTCAAATCCATTGGGACCCGTAGGTTAACTTAACTAGGGTTTTTGATGATGGGTAATATGGTCACCTAGGGTTGAGTTCAACCCATTTTTGACAAGTCCACTTCATATACATATGGGTAAAGGGATTTTTAGCTATAGGACATCATATTTTGACTTGGAGAAGCTTCTGAAAAGTTGATTTTCAAAGATGAACTAAAATCAACTTTTGGAAGCATGGCCTTGGGTAGACCACATTTCATTTGGATGAACATAGCTTGTCCAAATTTCTAGAAACCTTTTTAGGAACCCATTTTTAGAAAGTGTAAGGGGCATGGGGAACAGAAGCCAATAGAAACTTACATTTATTCCAAGAACTTGTAGAATGTGAGGAATATTAATTTAGAGGGGATATTGGAGAGACTTTCTCTCAATTGCCCACTCTCTAACTTTACAGACTACTAGTGAAAGAGGGGAAATTTGGAGAAGGATTGGGATTGACAAAAAGCAAAAATCTCTTCATCAAACACTTACCATTACTTCTATTCTCAAGGTTGGTGGCCTCCAAGATTTCTCATTAATGGAGTTCCTTGCATATGGCTTCCATGATTGAAAGAAAAAATATTTACATTGATAGTATGCATTTTATGTATATATGTTTAGATTTGTATCATGTTGTAGTTGCATCTACCTGGAGTTATATTCCTTGTTTTGTGTTTGTGAAAATTTGAACTATGTGTGCATTTTTGTAAGTACTGTGTGAATGGGCTTGTGCAAGGCCAAACTCACCCTTGGGATGACAGAGTAGCCTTATGGATGAAGGGAAAATAGGACAAACCCTCTTGGTGTAGAGTCTCTCTCCTTAGGAGAGAGGGATGCACCATAGATTATGAGGTCCATGGTAGGCTAGTAGTATTTTTTATTTTCGGGTCATAAGGGTTAATGACCATATTATTAAGCATGATATGGGGAAAATGGTGATAAGTTGTATTGAGAAAATGTGAGAGGAATTACTTGTTGAAGGCTTGTTGTTTTTGTATAGCCTTATTCTCCCATTGGGGTATTTGGTCCACCTTCACCCTTGGGAATATTTACTTCAATATCCTTGTATTAAGCCATGAGAGGGTGTTTCATATGTCTACATTATGTGTGTTTCATTATGGTTTGTGTGTACCCTGGTTAGTATTGGTTCTCCAAGCTCTGGGGTGACCTTGTAATAAGCCTATGGCTAGGAGAAGAGATTATATGGCCATTGATTTTTTATTAGTGCAAGTTTATGGATATGGTAAAGAGCATAGAAGATGATGTGAAGGAAAGCCTTCAAGTGTGTTTTTTATTATGTTTTCATCATGTAATTTGTAATTTTATTGAAAGAGAATATTAATGTATGTGAAACTATGTAATAGGAGAATCAAGAAACTTGATATTTCTTTGAAGAGTTGTTTTTCTTATGAGGTTGTATGTTTCAAAAAAAATTCTAATTTTCTGTTATGAAAAGAAACAAATCTTTTTTTTTTTGTAAACAATAAAAGTTGTTTTATGAAGTATTATTGTTTACCTTGTTTCAAATGGAGTTAGTATTCAAAGAAAAAGTTATGTTATTGCAAAGGATATTTCATGAAAATTTGTATTTTTAAGTTGTTGATTTATACATTGTTAGTTGCATTTTAATATATATATATATATA
>MU223377.1:480980-492881 GCA_018584345.1 Thuja plicata | reverse complement strand
TAAAAAATGAAATTTTCAAACAATTTTTTTTTTTTTTTTGATTTGGGGGTGAATGGCTGCCCCGTAACCCTTCCTTTGAAGGAAGGGTCAGTGGGATCACCCCCTATGGCGGACGTCGCAGGCCCCAAACAACATCTGCCACCCTCTCCACCCCTTCTCTCATTTACAAACTATTAAATATATATACTTGTGTGTGTGTGTATCTATATATATGTATATATACATATTGTTTCTCCTTTCACCATGATATTTTTTTTCTGCCATTAAATCTGCACAAAATAGTATGGGAAGACAAAAAAATATAGAACTAGGGTTTGGGAGAGGAATGAGAGAGAAAAGAGGAAAGTGAACATGAAATGAGTTGCCATTTGAGAGTTGGATTTTCAACCCTAACCCTAATTTTAGAATTAGGGTTAGGGCAATACTCTTGAGTCAACTTAGAAGAAGATAAATTTTAAACTTAATTTTAACTTACACATGTAATTTTAAATTTTATTTATTTATTTTACATTGATATTCGAGATGCTTTTAGCGAGAATTGATTTTTCCCACATTCATTATTTAAATGAGACCTTTAGTGTTATTAGCTAATTGTTTTTAAATGAACTTTAGTGTAAAATGTATATGCATTAATTGATTTAAGTAATAAAGTTATTAAAAGGGGAAAATTATTTAGTGTTTATTTTATTGGAAGTCTTGGACAATGTAATGAATTAACTAAATAGGGTTATATAGGATAAATCATTTAACTAATTAATTGACAAAAATATTTAAGTACTACATCCAATTGACTATTAAGTGGTAATTTAAATACAAACTTATCTAAATTAATTAAAATATTAGAGTGGTAAATAAATTGGAGACCCTAGGTATTACACAATGATGTATCCTTCTATTGCCGAGAGATTGTTTATTGCCGAGAGATTGTTTAAGAAACACCCAATCTTATTAATCAGTAGAATAAGATATGAATAATTATAGGGTCACATTATAATGTTAATTTTATGTGGCCAGTATAACGGTCCTTATAAAAGTAGAATTATAGATAAATGTTAAAGCATCTGCAATATTTATATAAAGAGTATGGAAGTTGGTATTATTTAAAGACTAGGAAAATGTACTTAATTAGGAAGGTATTTAAGAGTAATTCATTTTAAACTAATATTAAGCTTATCTATCAAGTTTTTAAAAGGTGAACCCAATATAGATGAATGACATAAATAAGTACAATAGCATCATACTAGAGTTTGAACCTTAGGAATTATATAATCATATCTCTAAAGGGATAAAATGGGAGTGTTCTAGTAGGTCAATATTTGATTATTAATTAATAGTACAAACATTAAATGACACTAATAAAGTGTAACTAATTAGATTTAAATAGTTGAACCTATCTAAGAAAAGATCACTTTAGTTTCCTCCTAGAGGGTAACCCGTTAGGGATGTTGACAAGTAATAACCTTGTCATGATTCCCCTCATAGTAAACCCTCATCACCTACTTCTATATTCAAAAATAATAACCTATCCATGGTTACCAATAAATTTCATGATGAAGAAACATTAGTTCCGGCATAGTCAACTCTTGGAGATCTGTAAACCAAATAAATTGGTTGCAAACTTAGTCTTCAAAAAAAATTAGTTTGTTTTTTGGTGTAAAAGTTTGGGAATGACATTTTCGTATTAGAGATTTGTTTCAAAATTAGGAGTCTTAAACCATTACATTTCTTTTGAAAATTTTCAATTGAACATGTAGGATGCGTCCCATTACATGAAAATCTCGTAGGAAAGGGCGAGGCCCTAGGTGTGCCCATGCTGCACGTTAGGATATAGAGCAGGAGGTGGAGGTTTCCATAGAGGAGCAGACACCTCCTCCCAAACAACCTTCAAACCCATATCAGGATATTTTTATTGCACTTTAGAACCTTGTTGGCATTATTCATGATAGGTTACCACCAATGGTTGAGCATCAAGATTTAGAGGGGCATAGGAAAAAAGCTAGAGAGAGGACTAGGAGTCCTCCTCCTAGTCATATTATGGGTCATCAGGATCATGAGAGTGAGTTAGTTCACATAACTGAGCCACCACCAGAGCTAGTGGCCCGAGTGGCTGAGAGAACACCTCAAGGCATAGCGGATTAGATCAGAGAGTTGCTTCGCTTAAAACCACCCTTGTTTTTAGGATCTACTAATGGGACTAAAGTTGGGCCTTGGCTCTTGAGCTTAGAGAGGTGCTTTGGGTTGCATCCATATGGGATAAATCTTAAGGCATGATTTTTGATACACCTACTAAGAGGGAAAGCCTCTACTTGGTGGAGACAAGAAGAGTTCAAAAGAAACCTGGTTATAGACACTATCACATGAGACACATTCTTAGAGATGTTTAGAGATAGATATATATCTAAAAAATTTAGAAAACATCGTATAGATGAGTTCCATGACCTACAACAGAGGGGACTCATAGTGTCATAGTATGAGAGAAGGTTCCTTGGACATATCCCTTATGTAGACTACACGAAGGATGAGAAGCTGTGGATAAACCACTTTCCTAGGGGACCGAATATAGCTATATCAAGGATGGTTCACATGGAAACACCTGGCAATTTATGTTACACCATTGAGAGAGATTTGGTAGCTGAGGAGGTACTTAGTAAATCTCATGATACATGAGATAGGTTTCAAAATCATAATCTCATACCTTAGCCTTCTAGACATCAGAAAACCCATTAGAAGGGAAATTAGAGACATTCCTCAGGGTCTTTTAGAATTCCTCAACACCAGCATCAATTTCAACAAAATCAAAAACATAATCCACCTCAGGTTCAATAGGGAAATATGCCCAAATAGTGGCAGTCATAGGGTCCTAAGAGACACCAGATATCATAGGTTCCCTTTTCATCCCCAGCATGGAATCACTAGTCCAACATGGGAGGTTTCAGTGGATCTAGAAGGACAGGTGGACAACACTTCCCTAGACCACATAGAGTTCAAGTACAGATGCGTGGGCCATGTTACACTTGTGGTGCCATGAGAAACTTAACCAGGGATTTCTCACATGGACAACTAATAGGTAATAAATGTATGGCAGATTCTAAGCCTATAGTAGGTGATGCGGGTAAATCCCACATGGTATTTGTAGCGGTTGACAACTTCCAGGAAGAACACCATGTCATAGTGATAGAGGCCGCACATATAATCAGAGGTAATAGAGTTACCATTCTCTTTGATTCTAGAGCTACTGATTCTTTTATTTCTCCATTGGTTTTGGAGCGTTACAGGCTAGTGGAACCTAGACAAGAGGTCAATTTGGAAGTTGAGTTAGCATCAGGGGCTAAAGTGTCAGTTGAATCTTTGGTTAAGGAATGTCAGTTGTAGATTGGTGACATGACTACTATAGTAGACCTTCGCATCACACCTCTTGGATCCTACAACATCATGCCTTGTATGGATTGGGTTTATGCTCATAGATCCAAGTTGGATTTTGGTCAGAAGAGGATTGGATGTTTAGATGATAATGGTATTACCACAGTGATATTAGGGATTCAAAGACCTATATCTCTTCGTATGATATCTATTATGTAGCTTAAGTAGAGTATGTGAAGGGATGTCAGTTGTTTTCCACCACCATCAGTGATAGGAATCATGAGGAATAAAATGAGAAATAACCTTCACTAGATGACCATCCTATCCTTTGAGAGTTTACATATGTGTTTCCTACAGAGTTACTTGGTATGAAACCACCTAGAGTAGTGTATTTTCACATTGATCTCATACCAGGGGCTGAGCCAGTTTCTAGAGCACTATATAGAATGATAAAAAATGAGCTTAATGAGCTCAAGATTGAGTTAGAGGATCTTCTTTAGAAGGGGCATATTCATCGTACTATATACCCTTAGAGTGCACCAGTCATCTTTGTTAAGAATAAAGATGGATCCTTACGATTGTGCATAGATTACTGACAGTTGAATAAGGTGATAAACAAGAATCAATATCCACTTCCTAGGATTGATGATTTGTTTGATCAATTGCAGGGTGCCAAAGTATTCTCTAAGATAGACCTTAAATAAGGATATCACCATTTAAGAATTGTGGAGAGTGGAATCCACAAGACAAAATTCCACACTAGATATGGACATTATGAGTTCACTTTAGTGTCATTTGGCCTTATGAATGCTCCAGATATGTTCATAAGCCTGATCAATGGGGTATTCCACAAATTTATTCTTTGATTTGTGGTAGTGTTCCTAGATGAAATATTGATATATTCTAAGGATGAGGGGGATAATGAGGAATATTTAAGGAAAGTGTTACGGTGTTTGAGAGAGAATCAATTATATGGAAGTCCATCAAACTCTGCATTTTTTTTAGATCAGAGGTATGATATCTAGGACATGTCATTTCAAGTGATGGAATCTCAATAGATCCATCAAATATTAAGGCTATCATGGATTGGCCAATACCTACGATGGTTACATATGTTAGGAATTTCATGGGTTTGGAAGGTTATTATTGTGTGTTATTCTGTGGATGTGCTAGCTGCAACACAACACTTCAATAAGTCATTATATTAGTGAAATAACATAAAAAGTAAGAGTTAGAATGCATATCAATCACTAAAATCAACCTATTGCTTCTTGTCTAAGAAGAGTGTGAAATATGCTATAATTGCCCTTAGTTTATGCATAAATCACTGAAATATACGTGCTTAGAATGGAAGATTTGAAGGATTTAATCTAAAATGCTCAAGAAATGTTCATTTTATAGCTCCAAATGAAAGATTATAAAAATTTCTAAGAAATATGAGCTAAAATGCATTAGGATCTCTAAGAATATGAGCAGCATAAGTTTGCAATTGAATTCTAAAATTATGTGCCAATTGAGCTTAAAATTCATTCCATTTATAGAAGAATTTGAGGAATGAGAGGTTAGGATTGAAAGTGGAAGAGAGGTGGAGATTGAATCTTTGGTGATCCATATGAGGTGATCCAAGTGATTTAACTCTTATTGGCTAGGGAATTGACTTTTCCTTTTGCAAATATGGAGTTGTAATTAGGATTTATTTAATTCCTTTTTATTAATTACTTTAGCCATGTATTTGATTTGTTTTTTATTTAATTGAATTGATTTGGTTTAATTGGCTAAGGCAATTAATTTAATTTAGTGAGAAGATCACTTGGGAGATTAAATTTGATTTAAATGAGTTATGCCAATAAATTGAAGAGTTGTCTTAACATAATTAGGGGTATGATCACACGTAGGGAAAATAGGGTCTATGGTTAGAGAAGACCAAATTAGGGTGGTTACATTTGCCCCTCTTTGAATTGATGTGCGAGCAACACATTGATTCAAAGAAAGTTTGATGTTGACTTCAGAAAGTTTGAGAATTTCGCACTTGATTGAACGAAATGTCTGATGAGATCAGTATCACACTTGATTAAACTAAGACTTATAGTATTGAATTTGAAATTGATCGAACAAAGGTCAAAAAATATCTTGAAGTTACCAATTCTGAACTTGATTGTTAGACTAGAATTGATAATACTAACGTTGATCCTAAATAAATGAAGGTAAGTATGAAGCTGCTAGGAGCTCTGAGGTATCAATTCTGAACTTGGTTTTTGAACAAGAATTGATAATACTGACTCTGAACTTGATTGAATGAACAACAGTATGAAGCTTCTAGGAGCTTAATAAGGATATGATAATATGCAGACATAAGATATCCAGCTTGTGAGAACTGAAGCCTTCCATCCAATAGTCCTGACTTCATCGAGGGAAACTATCATGCACTTAGTATTTTGATGACAAATTCATTTTAATGCTTTTTGAGAAAGAATTTGATTGATTTAAGTGTGAACATTCCCCCTTGGGAATGAAATTGAAGGAAAAAGAAGAAAATCCCTCTGTAGAATGATATATCACTTGAATGGATTGATTGAATCGAGAAAGAATCAACTAGAAGAAGTGGAGAAATGAAGGTGTGTTAAGAGAAAACACACTTTTACCAAGTTAACCATGTTTTAAAATGTGATTTTTGAGTCTGATAAAAGGATTTCAGGCCAATATTTTGATGAATAATGTGCAATTTGATGATATAGAACCTAAAAAACTGATTGCATAAATCCTGCGAATCATTTTCAGAAAATATGGAGCAATTCTACCTTTTTGGCGACTGTCATAAATTTTTTACTATGATGTGTCAAACATCATCTATGCATTTGATTTCATTCATGATTGATGAGAACAAAATTGAGTTTTAATAGTCTGGGAAGAGTTTCGTAGCTCCTAAATAGCTTAAAAAGTCAAATATATATATCCTAAAATTAACTTTTTACCCATTCATTTTCACTTTTGTCTTTGGTAATTTGAGAGCTCTGTGGAGAAGATGGTGGTCCCCATGGAGAAGCATCGATTTGAGCTCACTCGATGACATTAGCATCCAGCTGACTACCCACCATTGATAAGTACCTCAAAACCTACCTTTCCATCTTTTTAGTTTTCATTTTTGTCCATTTTTGCAGTAGTTATATAGCTTTTAATTTTGCATCGCATCCTATTTTTGGGATCGCATCCAGTTGATCACACCTTGCATCCTGTTTTTACCAAAATTCCCGTGTCATATCTCGTGAATCATGGATTGCACCCTATTTTTAATATGTCATTGGATGTAGTATGTGTAGAAAGGAATTTGAATTGTGTCACGTCCTGGTAAAACAAGCTTGCACCCTGCAACCTATGTCGTATCCTATCAAAACAAGATCATTTCCCAGATGCCCCATCGCATCTTATAAATCATGGATCATATCCCATATAAATAGAGTTGTTTATGGTTTTAGAGTTATCTTTCTTCCAATTGTAACTATTTTTCTCCTTCTGACGATCAAAAACACTTAGCTGATAACTTTTCTGCATAGTTGCCTTAGTGAGAATGCTTATTTGAACCTGTATTGGCTATTTGTTGATAGGTTCCTTTTGAGGTTGTGTCTTTCCAAGGACCATACCAAAATTGTGTCCTTGCATTATCCCAATCTCTGATAGGGGATGAGGTAGAGATTGTCACTCGAGTAGGATTACTTGCATTGAGAGATTTACCTAATATCAGGGTGAATTGGGGGTTGTTAACTGCACTTGCTAAGAGAAGGCATTCAGAGCACAAAACCTTTCATCTCCCAACCTATGAGATGAAAATAACATATGAGGATGTGTGGTGCATTCTACGAGTTCTAGTGATGGGTCAAGAGGTTTAGTTTGAGTCTAGTTTTTTTACAACCATTGCATTGGCTTGGAGATTCTTTGCAGATGATTCCACAGTTTTCTAGAACCTGACCTGGGATTATATGTGGGATCATTAGGATTAGCCACCTGTATGCTTAGCCAGATTAGTTGGAGGAATTTTCATGCCTGATAGAGGATAGCATGGTTTCATGTGTGGCTGGGTTGATATGCTAGAGTAGATGGTAGTATCTTCTCGTAGATTTGCATGGGGTAGCTATATTTTGGCACTTATTTGTCGAGAGCTTCACGAGATTGTCTATCAATATTCTTGTAGCATGACTATAGGGATTCTTGTTTTACAAATATGGGCTTGGGAGCATATCCTTGTGACATGACTGATAGTAGATAGGCAGCACACGGATCAGAAGCCTTATGTATATATGTATTCTGGATGAATTCAACAACCCCATTTGGGCAAGGTAGAGGATTGGTGTAGATTATTTGATGATATGACTATTGTGATATGTAGACCATACCTTGATTGTGAGGAGTTGGCCTCAGACAGGCAGCATATGTCATAACTTTTTTAGAGCAGGTACTTGATTGGGCATACCACATACATTGTAGAGTGCTTCTTGGTTACTCAAGTTTTGAGACAGTATGGCCGCGTACAGGGAAGATGTTAGGACATGCCAATTTATGCTTAGATCTATAATGAGGAGACATAGTGGGGTTCCCAGTTAGTGTATGAGACTATGCAACATGAGGTCAGTGAGATGGTTGTAGTTGGTTGGGACATACTTCTCGATATTACAAATGTAGGTTGTTCTGATGGGTATTTGCCATAGATGCTACAATATACATTCCCAAGGTTCATAGCTCTAGAGGAGGAAGTTCATTATGTAGAGGACCCATTAGATTATGACCCAGCTGATGATAGATTTTTCAGAGGTAGAGGTGGAGCATAGTGAGAGAGGAGAGATAGGGGAGGGATGGTAGGAAAGATGGGAGTCACCCTCCTCTAGATAGAGGTCATGTTCTTGATGATCAAGATGATGATGGAGATGATAGAGGGGGTGGTGTAGTGGGTGGGAGAGGAGAGGTTTCCATTGGAAGATGAACTTTCCTTAGGTTTATGGCTCCATAGAGAGATCTAGGTCCATTTCTAACTAGATAGAAGTAGAGACAACAACAGAGACAACAGGAGAGACAAAAAGAGAGACCTACTAGACAGGATATAGGTAGAGGTTCTGGTAGAGATGGTGATGTATTTTCATAGTGTGAGCATGAGCATGAGAATCACATAGCTAGGATCACTATATTAGAGGATTTTTTGGCAGATAGAGATGCACAGCTTGAGCGATTGAGAGAAGAGAGGGATACATAGGCTCGTACTATTACACACCAGGGTTAGAGCACTAATACATTTGGGCCTCATTTTTTATCTTAATTTTTTACCAAAGGTCATTTTGGCTTGTGATTTCACTTTTTTTTGTTTATGTCCTGAAAAGGTCAAACTTTCAACTTTAGTTAAGTTTATTGTCAAAATTTTGACCAAATCGGGATATAAACAAAAAAAAAGGAAAAGTGCTCAAACTCACTTCATTCTATCTTAGTTGGATTTTGGGTGGGACGAAGGGATTCATGAGCATTGTACATCATCCTAATACTAGTATGTAGCTATATTTCCTAATACTAGTATACACAACATTACATTCTCAGTGTTAGGGTTTCCTAGCTAGATTTATAATGTAGCTAGGGTTTCCTAACAGTATACACATATACATGACATTACATTCTCAATGTTTCAGAGGAAGGGATTCATGAGCATTGTGTATCATCCTAATACTGGTATACACGACATTACATTCTTAGTGTTAGGGTTTCCTAGCTAGATTTGTAATGTAGCTAGGGTTTCCTAACAGACATCGCCATAACAATACAAGTAAAATGCTACAAAAAAGAATCTTAACGAACATATTACCTTTTTTTATGGAGGCCAATCCCACTGGTAAATATTTTTTGGTTTAATATCTATGTGAATAATTTTCATCGGTGAATCCTCGTAAAGATAAAGAAGCCTGCGGGCAATCCCACGGATAATGTTATAACATTTTTGCCAATCTAATAGTCTAACCTTTTTTGGATCTACAATCCCAATTCTTAGACTTTCATGCCTTTCAAAAAACATTGGAATACTAAAAATATTGATGAGAAAGGGAATGATCATGAAACCAAGTGTAACTTACCAAAGAGGAAGGTGCCAAGGCTCTTTTTGGGAAAAGTACTCGTAAAAAATCAACCTTTCATCTCCCTCAGCACAAAATCCCAATAGTTTCACAAGGTTTCGATGTTGAACATTGGCCACAAGTTTCACTTCATTTATAAATTGTTCATTACCCTGTGTTGACTTCACAGACAGTTTTTTCACTACTATTTCCTTTCCATCTTTTGTTCTTCCCTGAAAGATGAAATCAAAATAAGACTTCTCTATGTCTGTTTAAACATATTTCCTAAACCATGGAAACACTATGTATTTAAGGGAATAGAGGTTCACCTTGTATACGGTTCCAAAAACACCTTGCCCAAGCTTCTCATTTTCATGAAAATTGTCAATGGCTTCCGCCAGTTCTTTTAAATTGAAGTCAAAATGTTGCTACTATTGAAATAACCTCTCTGTTGAGTGAATAGGTAACTGATTCCTCTCTCATTCTTGTTGTGAAACTATAGCTCCCTCCTTTAAATCAATTTTGTGTTTTTGAAAAATAAAGACTTGTGTATACAATTAACCAAAAAGTAAGAAAATGTAAATATCAAAAATGGCTAAGACAGACACCAAACATGTAATGATCTACTGTGAATTAGAATTTACCCCACTACTTCTTTTGAATAACAATGACCCCGCTCTGCTTAATATAATTGTCCTCAATGTTTTCTTGACTCCAAATTGCTCTTGAACACCATTTTCAATGCATTCACTTCCATTGGTCACAATATTATACTTTAAAATAATCTCACTAATTTGAAACTTGAAGATATGTCTCTTCATGACATGTTTACTTTTGAAAACACGGACCTAATCTCTATGAAGATTTTGCATAGTACTAGTCTTCCATGATAGCAATTGTAACTCATCATATTCACAACAAAAATCCTGAACAATATTCTATAGCCCTCATCAGAGTGGTGTCCTATGTTCTTGATAGTCAAATAGTAATGTCTTCCTCTTTCATGTTTGATGTCATATTTTTTTGGTGTTGCATTCAAGAACTTTTATTACTATTCCTTCTTCTCTTCATGAATCAACCATGCTCCCTATTTTATGCATCATGGTTTTTTATAAGAGTCATGAATATCTCTCTATAACACATTTCAAGAATTTATTTGAACATAAATATAATAACTATCATTGTGTTATATAGACCGTGGTTGTCTGTTACTATGAATCCTTCTAGAATGGTCTATTTTATTTTGGTACTTCTGGTAGGAAGGTGTTCTTATTTGGTCATTTAAGAGGTCCACATTACATATCAAGAGTATGAATAAGGGAGCATAAACAAATATATTAAACTAGGGCTATCTATGATCTCCAAGAAACCTTTGGAATTTGTGTATCCTTGCACCAAAAAAAATGTTTCTATTACTACATTGAGGTGGTTGTGCATTTGTGAATTGAAATTTCAGTAATATCTTTGATGCAACTTAGCATGTGAAATGGATAGTTTGTGAGATAATTGACAAACTTCAGTGGTAATATAATTATGCATGGCTCAAAATCCTATCATCTTGAATCAACATCCTTATCGACCTTTTCAAATAATTGTTTGCCATTGTAGAAAATGTGTACTCGTTTGCTCCATATTAGGGTGTCAATTTCTTCCACAAAGTTAAGTCTGTTGGAAATATGGATGGAGTAACTAAGAGGGGAGGGGTGAATCAGTTACCACAAAAATAAATCCACAAGTCCCTTAGATGTCTTCAATATATATTACTGTTACTCGGTAAATTATCTTATCATTGTTCATTAACCATTCACAGTGATTGACAAGCACAAAAAAAATAACATGAACATAAGTAACACCAGATATAACGTGGAAACCCAATTTGGGAAAACCACCAATGTAACTAGTTACTGATTTTCACTCTTCTGAAGTGAGCTCGGTTAGGAGCCAACCCTGTTAAAGGTTACAAAAACACACTGTAAGGTGTGACCCTGTTAGAGGATTTAATCACCCTGTGAGGAGTGGCCTTGTGAGAGGTCTTTAGAGCAATTCAACTGAATTGTCACCTTGTTAGAGGATTTACAAAATGGTTGTTAGACCAACTCTGTTAAGAGATTTTGGTATCACTGCTACAATGGCTAGAAAGTAACAATGAAGTGACCTGAGTGAAATGCAACTTATCTTTGCTGTTACAGATCTCTGTTCTGCTCCAATAGATCCTTACTGATCAAATATATCTTTTGCAGCACCTCAAGGATATCACTAATCCTTCATCAGAATTCGCACATTTCTGCTTCTTCACATTTCAACATTTCTCTCTGCTTGACACTTTTGAATTCACAACTTGATCTTTCATTTATACCTTTTAAGTTATCAAGTCGGCCCAATTACAAGTCTCAATTAATTATTAAATATAGCATTGGTCGGCTGCACAAACATTTACAAATAAAATCCTTCGGAGGCCGAC
>MU223377.1:432829-475686 GCA_018584345.1 Thuja plicata | reverse complement strand
CAAAATGGTTGTTAGACCAACTCTGTTAAGAGATTTCGGTATCACTGCTACAATGGCTAGAAAGTAACAATGAAGTGACCTGAGTGAAATGCAACTTATCTTTGCTGTTACAGATCTCTGTTCTGCTTCAATAGATCCTTACTGATCAAATATATCTTTTGCAGCACCTCAAGGATATCACTAATCCTTCATCAGAATTCGCACATTTCTGCTTCTTCACATTTCAACATTTCTCTCTTCTTGACACTTTTGAATTCGCAACTTGATCTTTCATTTATACCTTTTAAGTTATCAAGTCGGCCCAATTACAAGTCTCAATTAATTATTAAATATAGCATTGGTCGGCTGCACAAACATTTACAAATAAAATCCTTCGGAGGCCGACACTGTCCTAAAGTGATATTCCATCTGATGCTCGGTGAACACTGTCGATTCTGCTAAATCCTTCGGTAACCGACTGAACTCGGTAATCACTGACTTTCCATCACATTTACTTTGATGACTGACTGAACTCGGCAAAGACTGAATTTCCTTTGTTGACCAAGTGAGCCCGGTAGTAACTGACTTCTCAATATATTATTCTGGAGTGCTCGATAGACTCTGTAAATTGCTTCTCTTACCGCCTGAACTCGGTAGACTCGGTGTAATGACTGATATGACATTCTTAGCTTGGTAGACTCTGTCTGATGACTGATATGACATTTGTGTAACATCAAGGAAAATACACAATTTGAACAATTGTTTCCAACAAAGTCACCATTTTTCATGGGATCCTATGACTTATTGTTGTTGCAAAAACATCTTTTTAGAATCATTAGGTCTTGTCAAATGGGGACAAAATTATAGCACCATACAAAGTCCTTGGTATGGATATGAAAAGATAACCATTAACAACTTGCTTGGGATTTCTCTTGTTCTATTCATTTGTTTTCAAAGTGCATTCCACATGGTTCATCATGGCATGCTTTAAGGATGTCAAAGTTTCCATCCTCAAGAACATGGATTTTGATGATATCATCTTCTATAGTGTAGAGAAGATATCCACAAATCTAGAACAATGGAAATAATTGAGTTGTCTTTAATCACTTGAAATTATGTTATGTTATCATAAGCATTATTGAGCTTGCCTATGTAGAGGAGTTTTGAATTTGGTTCCAACCTTTTTTGATCTAATCTTTCTAGGAATAGAGGTATGGGAGAGATGATCTTCCCTTGGCAATAGACTTAATTTTCAATGTCGTGCCTTGATTTGGTTTGTGATTTGATCATTTAGTTTTAGTTTAGGCACCACTATTACAGGGTTGCAACATTTCAAGTGTCAAGCTAAAATAAAGTGACATCCCACTCGAATTGTAATGTATATATTTGTAGAAGTGTTTTGTGCACAATTAATCTAGTTTCCAAGATCTTTCAAAGGATCTTAGGAGAACTCAAAAGTTCTTGGAGTGCATAGGTTTAATGTTGTAGGGTTTATATTCTAGGTGCATTCAGATTAGTTAATAGTGTGGATCATCATGACACTTTAATATTTGATTTCTAATCCTTTTGGTTTTCTCTAAACTTCTTGAAGAAGCAATCTATTTTTAGTAAGACACCTGATTTGATTTTATCATTGTCCCAAGTCTTCAATATCATATTAGTGTGATCAAATTTTGATTCCAACATGGTTTCAATTCTTTCTGCAACTCGGGTAAAATAATTTAAGTTTCAACTTAAGTTTCTAATGGTATATTATTAAAATAATGACTTAAGTGAAATTTATTCCAAAACAATGATTATGTGTGTCAAACGTGGATGCTTAGGGGAAATAAGGGTGCCTCTAGACATCAAAAGTGTTATTAATCTTTCTTAAGGTTATTTTTTGTGAAAAATAAATAATAATAACTTTAAACTGGATATTTCCCAAAATAGTGCTATATAAGGAGGTCGAGGGCTCATTTTGATAACAAACTTGTGACTAATATTGGTATATTTCTATAATAAACTCTAGTCCTTAAATCTTTGAGGACAAAAACCCTCTAATGATTACTTATTTTGAGGAGAAAAAGCACACTATCTAGTTGGTGCAGTTCTTGGTGTTACACTTGCAAAATATTAGGTTTTTTTGTTCATTGTTTCCTATGCCCTCCTTGCCTTAGTCAATTCCTATCCCTGTGTTTTTGGATTAGTTTCTTTGATTATGTTTTCAAGTTGACAAGTGTTTGCTTGCGATTGACAGCTTAAGTTGTGTTTTTTTTCCTTCTAGTGACGTTGATTACCAGTCCTGCTCCCTAGAAATACCTTCATTCACAAATGAACAACCACCTCAATAATTAATTAAGATGCCCTAGAGGACTATAAAATGTCTCAAACTAAAAATGGAAAAATTCAAGGAAATTTTGTTGAATGAATATGTAATAGTCATTTTCTCACACATATAATTGTTAAAGGAGTTTATGTGATGTGTTTGATCTTTATTTTCAAGTCTTGGACAAATGAAATTACAAAAATGGTGCTTACTATATGCCACTTCCCTATCACAGGAAACACAAGGCAGAAACTGTGAAATTTCATTTTATTTTGAGTATTGTGTCACTACTCACCATAAAGGGGACTGGTTGAAGAAAAAGATTGGAAAGACTTTGATCAAAATAAATTCAAGTTTAGAGAACAAAGGAAGGAGGACACTCAATATCCTCTCATCAATCACCAATGACTATTTGATTCCTTGTTTTGTTTTCTATTGTTGTGTGTGCTCCTATTTTCTATGTTATTTTAATAATTGAAAATTTCACATTGTGGGGGGAATATAACACCAGTATTCCACTCCAATGGAAATTACAATTTATTGTGGTGTTAGAGATTGAGTGATAATGATAAATGACAACTGCTATTTCTATTTATGTGTTATTTCCTTATGTAACCTTATGGTGTAAAATGTTGTACTGAACAAAAGTACTAGTGTAATGTAGTTCATTGGTCTTGAAATAGTCAGTAGTAATATAAAAAACCATGTGAGTTGATAGATGTAGTTAAAATATATATCCAATCATAGGTTAGCAAGCGTATTATTAGGTTTCCTATTGATTCCAAAATTCCCAAAGACACAAGACAATGTTGTGTGTCTAGAAGCAAAGGTCAGTGATTATTAAGGACGTGCCCAATTTGCTTAGCTTTCAAAGTTTTGAATATCTAAGATGTTTCCATGTATCCAAGATTGAAGATACATGGGGATAGAAGGCTCCAAAAAAAGAGCATAAAAGCTGGGTGGAATGGGGAGGAACTAGATAAGATTCCAATTTTGAATTGCATCACTAGTTTAATCAGGGATTGCTAGGAATCATATAGTGGTGAAGGTGTATGAAAAAAAATTATTCCCAGAACTTAGGAAAGAATTTTTAACTGCAAACTATCTAATTGTAGATGGAGAAAGGAACAACCAAAGATTTAATTGGAAAAAATTTGCAAGCACTATTAAGATGTTAACAAGTCAAATCCCTATTGAAATGGGTTTCCACCAAATTTGCATTAACTGATAATGGCCAAAGATGAAGTTTGGGTTTGTGCTCTATGAGAGCTTTTAAAGCACCATGACATAGGTAGGAGATTATATTTAGAGAGATGTATAGCCCCTGAGGAAGATCACATGTTTCCAGATCGGGATAAAGGTAATGAAAGAGATTCTCAATTCTTGGGATAAGCTTCAAAATGCATATTGAAGCATCAAGATGTTTATATAACTGATTTCATTCCTAAAAAAAATAGTATGGATGTTGGACAGCTTGGATCAGGAATTTATTCTGACATTGTATGGATAGGATGGTCTATAAATTGCATAGAGTAATTTGTATGTCCAAGGGTATAGATCTTGTAGATTCCTTTCAAACTAGTACTTAGGTTGGTCATATAGAAGGGAAACCAGAGGGATTGTATTACTATTCATTATTTTTTTAAAGAGTTATAAGGGACTAGAACTCCAAAAATATAGTATTTTTAGTTTGATTCCTTATTTCTGTGTGGTTTGGTAGTCCTTTCTTTGATGCCACAACTTTACCTGCATCAAATTTAAGAGTAAATGCAATACTGATCTGCATTTTCAAATTATAAATCAAATTCTAATTCATAGTAGATAATTACATGTTTGGTGTCTATCTTAGCCATTTTTGATATTGCATCATCATTAGACTTGGGTCTTTAGACATCCTACAATTTCAAACTCATGTAAAACAATAAAGAAAGATTTGACAAGGAGCCACTATATGAGCATACTAGCATTCTCAAGCTTTGGGAAATTACCCTAGCTTTCTTGATGCAGCAAACCTTGATTGGTTTTATGAAATTGACTCATAAATTTTTAGTTTTCCGTTCATAATGTTTTAATATTTCACAAGATTTTCATCCTCTTGCATGTGAACATTAAGTACTTCCCTTGTACTTGTATGTCTACATACAAGCCAATGAAATTTCTTATGTTTTCTACCTTAATCTTACAACTTGATAAACTAGTTAATACACCTATTCAAATGAGTGAATAATAGTCTGAATAAACATTTCACCTGTTCTAAAAAGAAATAACATTTTCTTCAAGCATGATTGACTCCAAATGTCACTTTTTACAGGAAAGAGTCTATTGCCCTTCTATTATATTTCACTACAACTGAGAGGAGCTGATATAATTATAGTTTCAGCTACTCTATAGAGAAAAACACATTTACCTTCAAGGGAGAAAAGTAGCTAGAGTTAAAATTCATAGTGGCTTATGTCTGCACTCTTAGACTGAAGTACCTTCCCCACCATCAATGTCATCTCCTCCCTAATGAAACTATTTGAGGAAAAATTATCACTGGATGTCTCTGAATTACTGATTGGACTATGACTGACTAGTTGAGTTTGTCTCATTTTATGGTTAAATTCTCCTACTAAAATTCTCACCGCATGTTACTAAGGCTGACTGTCTATGGAAGTGTTGATTCAATGTGTGCCCTGAACTCCCCCCAATTGCTGATTGGATGATATAGGTCATAGGTTTCATGCTGCCTCCTTTTTGGGTTTGTACTGTATATTGACAATAGTCATTTTGCAATTTGATTTGAGATGTTGTCTACATTAGTATGTTGCTTTTTATTGTAATTATAATTAGTATGAATGAACAAAATAATGAACTAAACAAAATGATATGTTGGAATGACAGTGCAATATTTATTGATATAGTGTCGATGGCTTTGGTCAATGTGCCTATGTGTCAATGTGGTGTTGGCCCTTGTGTGTTGAAGACATCATGCACAACAAGTAATCCTGGGTGTCAATTTTGGGGTTTCCCAAATAGGAAAAAGGTCTGGATATGGAATTATATTTTATGTTTAAAAGTAATGTGACAAGTAGTCATTTTAGGAAGAACTGATGTAGATTTGGTATTACAGGGAAATAGTGGATGTCAATACTTTTGGTGGGTTGATGAAACCAAATTTACATCTACCCCATCTACGTCTATACCTGATGTAGGAAATGAGTACAACTTGTGAAAGGCTTGAGAAGCAACTAGCTCCACCGAGATTGCTTCAATGATGAAAGCAGAAATCATATTTTTGCGATGCCTTCTTTGTGTAGTTTGTGCACTACTTTGTTGGGGCCATATGCATAAATTTGATTAATAGAGGGCTATTGTAGATAATGAAATTTTTTTAGAATTTCATGTAGATACGTTGGACATATTTTGATAAACTCATGAACTTTTTGTTGTTTACGAATTCATTATGATTTTCTATATCTTGGATGGGTTTTTGTAAATTTTATCCTTGTTCCTTTTAGAAGTGTATGGATTGACTATGCACATGAATAATTGTAGAAAAGGATTAGTAATCGGGTTTGAAGAATTTCTTAGATCCTTTAGATCTAACCTTACCAATATTTTACATACGATGTTAGAAGGCCTAGGTGGGAAGAAATTTAATGGTACAATTGTGGTCTCTTTTTCCCTTGGTATTGATTTTCAGGTAGAAATGGTTTGATACCATCTATCTTTCTTGAAGACTCTTTATCAAAAGGGAATCAATGTCCTCTATCTACAATCGAATAAGGAGTGCAGAAGGTTTCTCTCCATAAATTTTGTATAGAAATTGCGTTTTATACCTTAATGATATAGAGAAACTTTTGCACCCTTGATTCCAGTGAAGAGAGAAATGCCATTGATACCCTTTGGATAAAGAGGCTTGATACCACTTCTACCATCCTTTAAAAGACTAGTTTTAAAGTTAAACATGAACTACAATGTCTCTGCAAGTTACGTAGGAAAGGAAATTAATGATGAGCCCCTCATGCATTAGGTCTAGCTCTTAGGTCTTGTACTTATGATTTCTTCCTTGATCTTGCCACCCCTTACCAATATTTTACATTGTTTGCATCTCTTTACAAAACTAGTTTTAAATGACTTATGAAATATAGTTGTAGGTAGTTATCTCTTCTATAAACACAACACATTCCATATGATGTTAGAAGGCCCACATGGGAATAAATTCAATGGTACAATTGTGGTCTCTTTTTCCCTTGGTAATACTTTTTAGGTAGAAATGGTAGGATACCATCTATATTTCTTGAAGACTCTTTATCAAAAGGGGATCAATGTCTTCTATCTTCAATCAAATAAGGGGTGCACAAGGTTTCTCTACATTTATTTGGTATAGAAATTGAGTGCTATACCAAAATGATGTAGAGAAACTTCTACACCCTCAATTCTAGTGAAGAGAGAAATGCCATTGATAGCCTTTGGATAAAGAGGCTTGATACCACTTCTACCATCCTTTAAAAGACTGGTTTTAAAGTTAAACCTAAACTATGATGTCTCTACAAGTTACATAGGCAAGGCAATCTATGAAGATCCCCTGAGGCATTAGGTCTAGCCGTTAGGTCTTGTACTTTGGAGTTCTTCCTTGATCTTGCCACCCCTTACCAATATTTTACATAGTTTGCATCTCTTTACGAAACTAGTTTTAAATGCCTTATGAAATATTGTTGTAGGTAGTTATCTCTTCTATAAACATAGCACATTCCATATGGTGTTACAAGGCCTAGATGGGTAGAAATTCAATGGTGTAATTGTGGTCTTTTTTTCCCTTGGTTAAGCTTTTCAGGTAGAAATGGTAGGATACCATCTATCTTTCTTGAAGACTCTTTATCAAAAGGGGATCAATGTCCTCTATCTTTAATCAAATAAGGGGTGCACAAGTTTTCTCTACATTGATTTGGTATAGAAATTGAGTGCTATACCAAAATGATGCAGAGAAACTTCTACACCCTCAATTCCAGTGAAGAGAGAAATGCCATTGATACCCTTTGGATAAAGAGGCTTGATACCACGTCTACCATCCTTTAAAAGACTATATTTAAAGTTAAACCTAAACTATGATGTCTCTGTAAGTTACATAGGTAAGGCAATCTATGATGATCCCCTAAGGTATTAGGTCTAGCCGTTAGGTCTTGTACTTTGGAGTTCTTCCTTGATCTTGCCACCCCTTACCAATATTTTACATAGTTTGCATCTCTTTACGAAACTAGTTTTAAATGCCTTATGAAATATTTTTGTAGGTAGTTATCTCTTCTATAAACATAGCACATTCCATATGGTGTTACAAGGCCCAAATGGGTAGAAATTCAATGGTCCAATTGTGGTCTCTTTTTCCCTTGGTAATGCTTTTCAGGTAGAAACGGTAGGATACCATCTATCTTTCTTGAAGACTCTTTATTGAAAGGGGATCATTGTCCTCTATCTTCAATAAAATAAGGGGTAAAAAAGGTTTCTCTACATCAATTTGGTATAGAAATTGAGTGCTATGCCCAAACGATGCAAAGAAACTTTTGCACCCTCAATTCTACTGAAGAGAGAAATGCCATTGATAACCTTTGGATTAAGAGGCTTGATACCACTTCTACCATCCTTTAAAAGACTGGTTTTAAAGTTAAACCTAAACTATGATGTCTATGATAGTTACATAGGAAAGGAAATCTATGATGAGCCCCCGAGGGATTAGGTCTGGCCCTTAGGTCTTGTACTTTGAGTTCTTCCTTGATCTTGCCACCCCTTACCAATATTTTACATAGTTTGCATCTCTTTACGAAACTATTTTTAAATTCCTTATGAAATATAGTTGTAGGTAGTTATCTCTTCTATAAACAAAACACATTCCATACGGTGTTAGAAGTCCTAGATGGGCAGAAATTCAATGGTACAATTATGGTCTCTTTTGGGTAAAAGCACAAAGTTGTGTCACGTTTCAGGACCACTTATTAGCACAGCTAAATTTGAGTATTTCTAAATAAAAATTATTTTTTGTCAAACATTTGGTCTAGCTAGATTCATTCTAGCTAAGCTAGATAGGTGGTTAAAATTTTCCAATTGGAAATGTCTATTAAATGCATGTTTTATACCAATTACCAAAGAAATAAAATTATTTCATAAAATTGATGTTTCAATAACCCCTACTCTTTTTAATGACATTTTTAGAAAATATAAAAAATACCCTTTTGTAGAGCTCAAAGTCAAGATTATTGTCATATAAAGTTTATAATATTTTGATTAGATCTAATATACTATAATTTCAAAATACAACAAGTATGTGTTTTAACATTCGAGAAGATGTTGCTTCAAATAAAAAAAAAAAATAGTAAATCATATCAAAAAAAAAATAAATTTATATTTAACACTAGAGGAGAGAGTCCTCTTCAAGAATATGTAACTTTTTTCTAAATGGTGTAGGTTTGATAGGGGAAATCTGGAGGGAGATGAAAACTGTCGATTTCAGATAAGTTCAACTTTGAGCAGTTATAATGGAGAAAATATAAATTGAAAACCAATCTTTCTTCTTAATGCACTAGCTATACATTTTATCTATAACATATTTTGAAATCAGAGGAAAAATAGATTATTTGCATATACTTGTTTGGAGGGATCTAGACCCCAGATTTTCAGCAATGGAAAAATGGACTTAAAAAATTTAAAAACTATGTACATTCTTGTTCAATTTTATTTTTTAAAATTGTAGACATAAACTTAACCCATTTTTACACATTTCTTTAGTTTACATAATCCTCAAATTCTAAATACAAATTCCACCTTTTATGTCGTTAAAGTTGACAGTTTGCATGTTGTGGTCCTTTTCCTTTATAAAAGTGTGACACAGGTTTGTACTTTTACCCTTTTTCCCTTGGTAATGCTTTTTAGGTAGAAACGGTAGGATAACATCTATCTTTCTTGAAGACTCTTTATCAAAAGGGGATCAATGTCCTCTATATTCAATCAAATAAGGGGTGCAGAAGGTTTCTCTACATCGATTTGTATAGAAATTGAGTGCTATACCCTAACGATGCAGAGAAAATTCTACACCCTCGATTCCAGTGAAGAGAGAAATGTCATTAATACCCTTTGGATAAAGAGGCTTGATACCACTTCTACCATCATTTAAAAGATTGGTTTTAAAGTTAAACCTGAACTATGATGTCTCTGCAAGTTATGTAGGCAAGCCCATCTATGATGAGCCCCTGAGGTATTAGGTCTGGCCCTTAGGTCTTATACTTTTGAGTTCTTCCTTGATCTTGCCACCCCTTACCAATATTTTACATAGTTTGCATCTATTTACATAACTTGTTTTATGAAATATAGTTGTAGGTAGTTATCTCTTCTATAAACACAACACATTCCATATGGTGTTAGAAGGCCCAAATGGGCATAAATTCAATGGTATAATTGTGGTCTCTTTTTCCCTTGGTAATGCTTTTAAGGTAGAAATGATAAGATACCATCTATCTTTCTTGAAGACTCTCTATCAAAAGGGGATCAATGTCCTCTATCTTCAATTGAATAAGGGGTGCAAAAGGTTTATCTACATCAATTTGGCATAGAAATTGAGTGTTATATGCAAATGATGCAGAGAAACTTTTTCACCCTCGATTCCAGTGAAGAGAGAAATGCCATTGATACCCTTTGGGTAAAGAGGCTTGATACCGCTTCTACCATCCTTTAAAAGACTGTTTTAAAGTTAAACTTGAACTACAATGTCTCTTTAAGTTACATAGGAAAGGGAATCTATGATGAGCCCCCCAGGCATTAGATCTGGCCCTAGGGTCTTGTACTTTTGAGTTCTTCCTTGATCTTGCCACCCCTTACCAATATTTACATATTTTGCATCTCTTTACGAAACTAGTTTTAAATGCCTTATGAAATATACTTGTAGGTAGTTATCTCTTCTATAAACACATCACATTCAATATGGTGTTAGAAGGCCCAGATGGGTAGAAATTCAATGTTACAATTGTGGTCTCTTTTTCCCTTGGTAATGCTTTTCAGGTAGAAATATTAGGATACCATATATCTTTCTTGAAGACAATTTATCAAAAGGGGATCAATGTCCTCTATCTTCAATAGAATAAGGGGTGCATAAGGTTTCCCTACATCAATTTAGTATATAAATTTAGTGCTATACCCAAAAAGTGCAGGGCAACTTTAGCACCCTTGATTCAAGTGAAGAGATAAATACCATTGATACCCTTTGGATAAAGAGGCTTGATACCACTTCTACCATCCTTTAAAGACTAGTTTTAAAGTTAAACCTGAACTATGATATCTCTGCAATTTATGTCGGCAAGGCCATCTATGATGAGCCCCTGAGGCATTAGGTCTGGCCATTAGGTCTTGTACTTTTGAGTTCTTCCTTGATCTTGCCACCCCATACCAATATTTTACATATTTTACATCTCTTTACGAAACTAGTTTTAAGTACCTTATGATTTATTTAGCTAAGTTATTGATGTAGCTTATGTTACGATCTTGTATATAATAAACTATGAATTTTATATCATGCATATAATTGTGTAGCCGTATATACAGTTGCAGGATATAAAGTGGCAACGATAATATGATACATAGGCAAGAAAGAGAAATTTAGGTATGCAATTGCATGTCATGTTGGTTATTTGAACATCGTAATAAGATTTACTGTTGTAAGTAGATTTATTATCATTTTAGATTCTATTTAAATGATATAACAAATAGGTTCACACTATGTATTAATCTAGTATGTCTTTGTTTAGAAAGAAAAAATATATTGCAAATTAGATATGTTCAGAGTAGAATAAATAGTTTGTTTAATGTCCAATCTAGTGCTATGAATTTTGGGCATTACATACAACTCTCCCATTTATTTTTCAAAAGTTATAATACATCATATGGTAGAAGTTTTTGAACACTCATGTGTTTTGGTATTTAATGAACATGTATGTATCATAAGTATAATTTTTACAATTTTGTTTCTCCACTATAAACAATTCATTATTTAATCAATTTCATTTGTTATAGGTCTTTGCTCATAAGTGCATTTTGAATGTGTCATTTTAAAATGCTGGTATCAGGATATTTTAGGCTTCCAAAGGATATTCCAAAGCCCGTGTGGAAATATCCCATGTCTTACATCAGTTTCCACTACTGGGCATTGCAGGTAAGGAAATCTTCCCTAACATTATTATTAGCTATAATTTCCCGTCGAAGAAACTTTTCACTTTGAAAACAATGGAATCCCTACATATATGTAGTGGCTTATAAGCTAATAAACCATTATGCTAATACTAAAGTAACATAAAAAATACACAGGCATATATATTAATGCAAATTAACACCTGAAGATAAATATCTAGACTAATCACCAACCAGGATGCCATTGGTGATTACTCTGGATATTTATCTTCAGGTGTTTTTTTTTAACATTCCATATTGGTCAAAATTTTGACTAACTTTGGTTGAAACCCTCACCAAGAATGGTCTACATATCAACCATTTTGTGTCAAAATTTAGCATCATGGGTTTGGCATCCTGGTCGGATGGGCCAAACATTTTGATCGACTTTGGTCAAAAGTTCGACGTATAAACTTGCCAATTGTAGATGTCAATTTCGACCAAGGTTGGCATAGAAAATTTGACCTTAAAAATAATGTGCCAAAACTTTGACTAGAAAAATAGTGACAAGACCATTTGTGGATCATTCAAATAATCTTGGTAGAAAATTCAACCAATTTTCATCGAAAACAGGTGCCTATTCTACTAGTGGAGAGCTGCATATTATTTTGCTTTGTATCATGCTACAGTTCTAGAGGTACAAAGAGATCCTTCTTATTCTCGTATTTCATAGTAGTCTGAGGGGGCAATGCCTCCACCAGATCCTCTTGTACCACTTCCTCCTCCTCCTCCAGATCAGGGAGAGGGTGGTAGTCAGACTTGATTTTGTACTTTGATATATTTTGAGATATTTTGTATATCATGATCCTTCTGAGATCATTCATTGTACTATATATTTTTATACATGTATATCAGTTTCACATTGATATTATGATACTCTTCTGTAGATAGTTCCAAATTTTTTATCTGTTCCATATTTCATATATCCGAGATAGTTATTTCTGATCTTAATATGTTCATGGGTTCTCTTGCTTTGACTTATGTTTAGATTGATGCACACGTAATTATGATCTTGGTCTCTTGATGATTTTAAAATAGATTTATGCGATGACATCATTTATGCTCTTTAATTTATTACTGATATATAAACATGTTTAAAATGATGCTAAGTGAAATATGCAAATGTATGTTTTTGATATTTTCTTTATGCAAATAAATGTATGGATGCACTTAGGATGTAGAAATAAATGCAATGCTTGACTGCTTTATTTTTGTATTTTCTCTTTCTCATATATGAATGTAGAATGTATGTCATGGATATGCAATGACATTAATATCAGTAATATAGATTATGCAATTAACTTGGATTTCAAATGAATTAGGAAATCATTTTGAGCTCAAGTCTTTATGATGTTCTTTAAAACAAATCATGCAAGATCTAAATGCAACTACATGCAGACTCTTAGGACTGTCACTAATTTGTATACATTGTAGCAGTTTTATTGTCATTGGGTATTTTTGTAATGGACATCATTAGATAGTACAACTGTCACTAATACCCACTGATATCATGAGAGAATGAATACTATGTGTATTAGATATAATGTCAGAAATAAACTTAAGCATCAAGGCATATAATTCAGGATGACAAGTTAGTTATCTCCTTTTATTATTAAGAATCAGGTTCTGTTCAAGTGTAATGAAAGATATGTGACCCACAATGACCTTGAAAATTCATATTCTTGGGTACATAATGTGTCATACACCATAGTGAGAATCAAATTTAGAAAATAGACAAGGAAATTGGTTCAACCTCACCGTTGTTTACACATAACGAGGATCAAGATATACACGGCTATCCACTCATGTTGGCAGCCCTTACCATAAATATCCAAGTTAGGTAAAATTTATAGGATCATTGAAACAATCACCATATGTAGAAAACCAAGAAAATTTCATGCTCCATGTCCTCGCGACTCTTCATCTTTGAATAGACATCATGGAGTAACTCGGAAGACATAAAAATCACCAATTGATAATCAGTCAAAGAAAATTTATAACCCCTAGATGCCCCTAGTATGAAACATCATGGGAACATAAAAGAGTCATAAACAAACCAAGAACATGATATGTGTTTAAGTAGTATTGAGAAATACTGTGGTTTCATTTTTCAAGTGCAATAGAGATTCATCAATCAAAATTTGGAATTAAGTCATATTTTTTTCATATCTGAGTGTATGAGATTAATTTTGTTAGCAATTTCAATCCAATGTAGTGTTTAGGAGCACTGGTTGATTAAAGTGTTGAGAAACACTAGTACATTTAAAGTGTTTGATTAAAGTGTTGAGAAACACTAGTATGATGTCTATTACAGGGAAGTGGTGTTGAAGAAACACATTTGTGACAGTGACATTTTGATACAAGTATTGAGAAATACTATTTTGAGAGGCAAACCATCCTAGACAGGAACCTAGGACAACCTAGCAGACACAAACTAGCATGCTAGCAAAGATACCCCAAGTTCAAAATGACTATTCCTAAGATGCAAATGCATACCAATCCCAGGCAAGGATAAGACATTTGTAAGGAATCAGAGTCAACCAATAGCACATGTACAATCATGAATGATCAGTATCAGAAATACATTGATAGTTAGAGCACATAGTATGAGTGACACCTATTTGCAAGGTTTTCACCATTTCAAATGTAGAGTATTAATGGGATTAGGAAGAACATCTCCCTTAGATGTAGCTAACTGATACGCTCCAGTCCCAAAATTTGTAGTAATGACATAAGGCCCCAGCCAGTTGGGTTCAAACTTTTTTTTTTGTTCTCTATTTTGCTGGTTCTTAGGATTCTCTTTTAGAATGAGATCCCCCACTTGAAATTTGCATGGTTTAACCTTTTTATTGTACCCTTTTGACATGTATTTTTGGTACACTTTTAGATAATTGAACACTTGTTGTCTGCACTCATCAAGTAATTCTAGTGCATTTACCCTATCAATGTGGTATTGTTCATCAGTAACAAGACGTTGGAGAGATACCTGCAAAGATGGAATTTCAACCTCAATAGGTAAGATTGCTTCTATCCCATAGACTAGAGAAAATGGTGTGGCTTCAATTGGGGTTCTGATACTTTTTTTGTAGGCCCAAAGTGTCAGATTTAGTTGCAAATGTCATTCTGTACTAGACTTACTCAGAGTTTTGTGTAAGATTTTAAGAATGTTCTTATTAGATGCGTAATTTGTATACATTGTAGCATTTTTATCATCATTGGGTGTTTTTGTAATGGACATCATTCGATAGTACAACTATCACTAATACCCACTGATATCATGAGAGAATGAATACTATGTGTATTAGATATAATTTTAGAAATAAACTTAAGCATAAAGACATATAATCCAGGATGACAAGTTAGTTATCTCCTTTTATTATTAAGAATAAGGTTCTGTTCAAATGTAATGAAAGATATGTGACCCGCAATGACCTTGAAAATTCATATCCTTTGGTACATAATGTGTCATACACCATAGTGAGAATCAGATTTAGAAAATAGACAAGGAATTTGGTTCAACCTCACAGTTGTTTACACATAATGAGGATCAAGATATACGTGGCTATCCACTCATGTTGGCAGCCCTTACCATAAACATCCAAGTTAGGTGAAATTTATAGGATCATTGAAACAATCACCATACGCAGAAAACTAAGAAAATGTCATGCCCCATGTCCTTGTGACTCTTTATCTTTGAATAGACATCATGGAGTAAATCGGAAGATATAACAATCACCAATTGATAATCAGTCAAAGAAAATTTATAACCCCTAGATGCCCCTAGTATGAAACATCATGGGAACATAAAAGAGTCATAATCAAACCAAGATCATAATATGTGTTTAAGTAGTATTGAGAAATACTATGGATTCATTTTTCAAGCGCAATAGAGATTCATCAATCAAAATTTGGAATTAAACAATATGTTTTTCATGTTTGAGTGTATGAGATTAATTTTGTTAGCAATTTCAATCCAATGTAGTGTTTAGGAACATTGGTTGATTAAAGTGTTGAGAAACACTAGTACGTTTAAAGTGTTTGATTAAAGTGTTGAGAAACACTACTATTATGTCTATTACAGGGAAGTGGTGTTGAAAAAACACCTTTGTTTGTGACAGTGACGTTTCGATACAAGTATTGAGAAATACTATTTTGAGAGGCAAACCATCCTAGACAGGAACCTAGGACAACCTAGCAGATGCAAACTAACATGCTAGCAAAGATACCCCCAGTGCAGAATGACTATTCCTAATACGCAAATGCAGACCAATCCCAATCAAGGATAAGACATTTGTAAGGAATCAGAGTCACCAATAGCACATATATGATCATGAATGATCAGTATCAGCAATGCATTGATAGATAGAGCACAAAGTATGAGTGACGCCTATTTACAAGGTTTTCACCACTCAGCAAAGATTTTTATTTTTGCTACCAAGACGCCTGTTTGCCAGGTTTTCGTTAAGGCACTTTTCTATTTTTCAATTTTTTTTCTTTTTTCTCTTTTTTTTTGTAGTATCAAGGTGCCTATTTTCCAGGTTTTCACCAAGGATCCCCTTTTTTCAGGACTTTTTCTACTATTTTTGGATTTATTTAGGATCAATTTTCTAATTTTTTTAGTATTTTCTGAAAATTTTCACTGCATGGGCTCTGCTAGAAAGATGTCAAGTGTAGAACTATTTCAAATGTAGAGTATTAATGGGATCAGGAAGAACATCTCCCTTAGATGTAGCTAACTGATATGCTCCAGTCCCAAAATTTATAGTAATGACATAAGGCCCCAGCTAGTTGGGTTCAAACTTTTCTTTTTGTTCTTTGTTTTGCTGGTTCTTAGGATTCTCTTTTAGAATGAGATCCCCCACTTGAAATTGTCATGGTTTAACCTTTTTAGTGTACCCTTTTGACATGTGTTTTTGGTATACTTTCAGATGATTGAACACTTGTTGTCTGCACTCATCAAGTAATTCTAGTGCTTTTACCCTATCAACATGGTATTGTTCATCAGTAACAAGACATTGGAGAGATACCTACAAAGATGAAATTTCAACCTCAATAGGTAACATTGCTTCTATCCCATAGACTAGAGAAAATGGCGTGGCTTTAGTTGGGGCTTTGATACTTTTTTTGTTAGCCTAAAGTGTCAGATTTAGTTGCAAATGCCATTCTCTACTAGACTTACCCAGAGTTTTGTGTAAGATTTTAAGAATGTTCTTATTAGATGCCTCAACTTGTCCATTACCTTGAGGATAATAGATTGAAGAATAATGCTGAGTGATATGAAATTGTGTGTAAAGGTCTTCAATGTCTTAGTTTTTAAATTGAACTCCATTGTCTATTACAATAGAGGAGGGTATCTCATACCTACAAATAATGTAGTTCAAGATGAACATAGCCACTTTTTTTTCCAGTGGCTTTGATTAGCAGCACGACTTCGACCCACTTAGTGAAATACTCAGTGGCTGTAATGATGTACTTGTGTCCACTTGAAGAATTAGGAAATATTTGTCCAACAAAATCAAAGGCCCATTGCTGAAATGGCCAATGTGTTATAAATGGTATGAGTTCTCTAATAAGAAAATAGATGAGATTTCCATGTGTTTGACATTTGTGACATGTTTTATAAAATAGAACATCTCTTTTCATCATGGGCCAATAATAGCCAACTCTTAGTAGTTTTTTAGCTAGAGAAAAGCCATTTGAATGTGATCCACATACACCTTTGTGAACCTCTTTTAATGCACAATTTGACTCTTCTTGTTCTAAACATCTAAGAATTTTACCGTTGAGACTTCGTCTATATAAGTTATTAGTAATGAGGACATAACATGATGTTGTCCTAATTAAGGCTCATTTTTAAATCCTTGATAGGTCATTGGGTAGATTTTGGTCGGTAAGATAGGTTATGATTTTGGCATACCGGGATTGGTCTTGGGAATTTAAAGCACAAATTACTTGGTACTCAAGTGTATAAAAATCTGGATAGGATAATTCTTCCACCAAGAAGTCATAGCGAAATTGACGTTCTTCTAATTGTAAGATGGATGCCAGCGTAGCCATAACATCTATAGCTTTGTTTTCTATCCTTGGTATTTTCTAGAATATAATGAAGACAAAGTACTTTTTAGTTCTTCAACCAGTTGTTTATAAGGCATCAAATTCTCATCTTTAGTCTGATAGTCTTTCATGCCCAAAACTAGGGAAAAACACACATATAATTTTTTTTTAAAACACATGTGCATACCACTAACAAAAGATGTATTTGAGGAAATGTGATATCATGTTAAGGTTAGTCTTGAAGTTGCAATGTATATACATAGGTTTAATTAGGGTCACACCACATACAGATGTAGAATTAGAGCATCAACTAGTCATATAGGTTACGTGAACACCTGGGTCAGGTTGATTTAACTGTGGTTTCATGTTTTAATCTGTGTAGTATCATGATGATAGTCAATTGTTAAGAGTCATGCATTGAATTAGATTTCCCTGGTAATCACTTTATTTCTTAACCTTGGTTACAACTTATTCATTTAATTCTAGTCCCAATTCTCTTTTGACCATTAACCACTAGTTTAAAATTCAATAATCAAAACCTAATCTAATCCTAAACAATTAAATTCTCCCTTACAAATTCCCATGCAACTATAGTCCTTTAATTCTTTAATAGAATATTAGATTAATCTCAAATAAAAAATTTAAATTGACCTCTAATCCCTTTGAAACACATGGGCAACATAACTTAATTTATCGTAATAAAATTAAATTAACATCTGTCTATACATTTTACATAGAAACTACGTCTAACAATCAATAATTAAATTCACAATTAAATAAACTATATCTAAACAAAATTATATATTTTAATAAATAATAAGAAATTAAATCCATAACATATTAGCAAACCTATATATTTCACATAAAAACTAAGGTTTCAAATCTAGTAATTAAACTACACAATTCAAATAGAAAATACATCTGTTAAATGAGACTACATAATTCAAATAACACAAATAAGAATTAAGTCTATTTAGATAAATTAATCTATCTAAATATAGTGATCCATTTTAATTATGTATCCAATAGGTAGAGTAGAATATTATTTAAATAAATTGTTCAATACTTGATTAAATCTAATTATGTTATTAATTCTATTAAGTATCAACTAACTACCTATAACTAGCTATAATCTAGCCTACCTACCTATCCATCAACCTATCACCCTATCTACTTCTAACCTATCAAACTATCACATCATCTCCCCATCCCCCAAAGCCCACTTTCCAAGTGGGTGGGGAGGGTGTGAAATCCCAAACCCACTACAAACCTGCAAATTGTTTGGAGAGGGAAGAGCCTTTGCAAAGGCTTACGCATGAACCAAGAAGGGTGGGGGCCACTGCAAAGTCTTTCCCCAATATGCTGAAAACTAAGGTGAAGTCAACATGAATAATTTGCATGAGGAGGAGGGTATGTGGAATTAAACCCAAGGAAGCATGTGAGATCTCCAAGGTTGAGGTGGGGCCCAAAAACACTTTCCCTTATATTAAACTATGTTTAACCCTTTTGTCCTAGGGATGTACCATTATACTTATGTCAAACCCAATCTGCCTTGAATGGGGAAGGGTTAACTTTGGGTAATGATTATCATGTCAGCCCAAATTTTGCATGGGGAGAAGAAAGGTAAGGGGGGAGATTATTGTGGGGCCCACAAAAATGGGTGAAGAACATTAAGCCTTCCCAATTAAAAGACTATTCATTAACATAAAAAGGGTAATTAAAAGGAGTGTTTAGGGGGGTAATAAAGGGGTTTTAGAGAGGGAATCTTTAGAGGATATTCTCTGTGTAAGGGGAGGGAATTAAATCCCTCCCCATAAATTTTTTAGAGAGCTTTTTGCTCTACATTCTGGAAAATGACATGGTAGATTTGGTTGTAGTTTCTATACATTAACATTATTGATTTTTTTTTTGTAGATACATGCATGAATTTGATTATTTTTTTGTTTGCCAAACATTATACAACTAGAATTTGATTATTAATATTAGGTGATTTTTTTCATTAATATATTAATTTCTTTGACTTACTATAGTTAGTAAGGTAATCTCTTCATTTTTAAGGATTGAAAATACAATTATTTTGAAGATGAGGTATTGATCTAAGTGAGATAAAATTTCAGAATTCTAAAGGAAACATGTAGTGTTTTTGACTTAGAAATTTAAAGTCACATACAATAGAGGTTTCAAGATTTAACCATTCACAAGGTTTACATGTTATGAATATCATTACAAAAGAAATGTGAGTTTTTCACATTTTTCTCAACAAGCTTACACAATGGACTTTGCAACACTTAACAACAATGATCCTCAACACAAGGAGTAATCATGCAACCTTAAAGTTGCTCTTTTACAACAATACCAAAATGAAGACTCCTCCCAAACTTTTTCACATTCAACTTGATTTTAAAAACCTGCAAAAGAAAACATGAAGGGAACCATGGGAGCTAACCTCCCAACCAAGGCCTCAAAGAGACCACCCCCAAGCTTGGAGAACCAAGGCTAAACAAGATAACACATCACAAATCTCACAATTAACATATATGCATAGCACAACAATTTATTCCCAACCAAGGTTTCACAAATGAGTTTTTCAAACCCATTGAAGTAGGGTGAAGGTGGGCTTTTCCAAGGAGGAGAATGTCATTACATTTCCAAATTTCTCATCAAGAGTTTTCTTCCATGCCTTTCCAAGGCTAAAATGAAATTACTTTCATATACACATTTGGTCATTTCTATACCAAAACAATATTTATCACATGGCTTCATGGAGCCCATACTCCATAAAATTATCCCTCTTCTCCAAGAGAAGAGACTCTCACTATAATGGAGAGCCCAACTAACCCCTTCACCCAAAACCACTTCTTGTCTTCCCAAAGGGTGAGTAATTCCCTAAACTCCCATGAACAACACTCCCAAATCTAAAAGAGAAAGAAATGAAATAAAATTCAAATGCATCCCCAACCCAACACATAACATCAACATCTACATACAACAACACTTTACAAGATTACATATATGAACACCATACAAGATTTACATATTCATTTAAACAATAATATGCAAAGCTTAAATAAAATGACATTCCTTCATGACAAGAATCCACTAATCTTGGTCCAAGAAAAATGGAAAGAATGTGGTTGAGAAGAAGCCCTTATCCCTTTTTCCTTTTCTTCCTCCAACTCTAGTTGTCTCCAAAATTGAAGAGTGGGTGAACACCCACTAAGTTTCTCCAAATCCTCTAAAAAGACCCCTAGAAGTGTACTCAAGACCCAAAAATTAATGAGACATTCCCTCTATTCCTTTTGTCTTACCTCTTGTCTCCCCTCTTAATTGTGAGTCTAGTAAGGAGTGTGAAACAAGTTAAATGCATGTGGCCATCTTCATTTTTACCACTTTTGAAAGGTAGGTATTTTGGAAAGCCATAATGGTGATCTAGGTTTACTCTATAGGTAAAAACTATCCCTAACCCAAGGTACCCCCTTAGGGTTAACTAATTTTTGCCAAAAATACACTCTAGGGTCACTTTTGACCCCTCTAAAGTACCCGTAAAGTTAAAATCCAAGTTTTAACTTGATTTGATCCCTACAAGACATCTATAAGCAAGTGGAATTATTATAACATCCTATAAAGTTTGGTGATTCTTTCTCAAGACCTAATTTTGACATGTCACCATCCACATGGACAACACAAGTGTCAAGTGACACCAAAACAAAATGCACATTACATTCACAATGACATGTTCAAACAACAACATGAATTTTAAACTATTAACACACATTCAGATTACATTTACAACAAAGATCACATTACAATGAGGTTTCAACCCCTTATTGGAATAAACCATGGCTTACTCAATTCACATGTGTTTAGCCCTGATTATCTGAATAATTCCATGGTTCTCTTTCCTGCACACTAAACTCGAGCATTAGTAGTCCAAAATAATAAAATCACATGCAATATATATTTTCAATTTATAATTAGAAACATTAATCAATAGCAGTATTAAATTCCTAATTGCAATTTTCATACAGAAATATTTAAACCATAATAATTCCATAATCATCATGACATAATATCCATGAAGTAATCAAGTCTAATCATGATTTGATCTTCTCATCAATTCACTTATCTAAACATATATAATCAAAATCAACCACATGTTATAGGTCTAACCCATATCAAAATATAATCCACACAATATAATCATCATCATAACATAATATCTTGAGTCTCTGTCAGGATAATCAAAAAGTGTATCAATGTATCAAAACATAAAGTATCAAAGTGTGATCAAGCAGTAAAGTTGTGATGGGTCGGGGTGAGGCCTCACATAGTCTCTATTTACTTTTTTAATAATAAGCTGAGAGTTACCATATACATGTAACTCTAGGATCTTCCATTCCATAGCCAACTTAAGACCATTCACTAATTCTTCATATTAAGAAGTGTTATTTGTGCATGGAGACATTAGTTTGTATGCCTTGGGTATCTTGTAGCCTTGAGGAGTGATGAATAGAACTCCTGCTCTAGAGCCTTGTTATGTGAAAGAGCTATCAAAGTACATCTTCCATGGATGTTTAGTTAAATACATAATTGTTTCATCTTGAAATTCAATTATTAAAGGTATGTCATCTTGCAAGGGTGACTCAACTAATTGATCTGTGAGGACTTGTCCTTTAATAGCCCTTCTATCCATATAATCAATATCAAATTCACTTAGAATTAGAACCCACTTTGCTAGCCTTCCTATTAATGATGTATTGCTTAAGAGATATTTAAGAGGATCTATCTTTTCAATAAGCTTGACTATATGTGACAGCATATAATGTCTCAATTTCTGTGATAAAAAGACAACTGCTGAGGAATATTTTTCAATTATACTGTAATTGAGTTCATAAGACACTAGTGTCCTACTGATATAGTAGATTTCTCTTTCCTTTTTAGTTTCATCTTCTTAAGCCAACAATACTCCCAGCGATGTAGTCATAGATGAGATATATAGGAGTAATGGATTTCCATGAATGGGTGCTATGAGAATGGGAGGAGTAGTCAAGTAATCCTTTAATTATTTGAATTTGTTTTCACAATGTTCATCCCATTTGAAGGTAACACCCTTATGTAGCAGTTTAGTAAAAGGTTGTTCTTTATCTGCAAGTTGTGACATAAATCTCCTGATTTACCGGAGTCGTTCTTGCAGCATCTTCATTTGACAAATATTGTGTGGAGGTGAAATTTCTAGTATAGCTTTAAATTTTTCAAGGTCCACCTCAATTCCTTTTGCTAATACAATAAACCCTAGTAACTTCCCTGATTGGACTCCAAAGGCACATTTCTTTATATTAAGCATGAGTTGAAATTGCTCCATGTGTTCTAATATCTTTCGCAAGTATTCAATATGAGTAGTTCTTGTTTTTGACTTGGCTAAGGTATTGTCCATGTAGTCCTCCATGTTTTTATGTATCATATCATGGAAAATTATTGTCATATCTTGTTGGTATGTAGCGCTAGCATTCTTTAATCTAAATGGCATAACATTCCAGCAAAAATTTCCCCATGTGCATGTGATTTTTGTCTTTTCTTGATCTTCAGGAGCAATCTTAATCTGGTTATAGCCCAAGAAACCATCCATGAGTGAGTACATCTGATAGTCTATTGTAAGATCTATGATCATATCAATGTTTAGTAGTGGAAAATCATCTTTTGGACATGCTTTGTTTAAGTCTCTAAATTCTATACAAATCTTGGTAGATTTATCTGTTTTAGATACTGGTACCACATTAGAAATCTATCTTGCGTAAGCGATGACTCTTATGAATCCAGCTCTCAATAATTTTTATAGCTCTACTTTCACCAGTAATGCAACATGAGGATGCATCTTTCTTAATTTCTATTTCACAGGTTTGATCCTAGGAGATATAGATAAATAATGCATTATTAATTTAGGATCAAGTCTAGGCATATCAGTGTAAGACCATGCAAAGTTTATCTTTTTCTCCTTCAAGAACTCAGTGAATTGTATCTTATCCTCTTTTGATAAGGATTGTGCCAGGTGAACATATTGAGGAGTCTCCATTGTTCCAAAGTTAACTGGTTGTGTTGGTTCTATCATAAGTGAAGATCTTTCTTGAAAGTGCTCAGGGAGGATATAAAAAATCTCATCTTTTCGCACCTGTGGGAGGTTTTCACCATCAAATACACCTTTTATTTTCACTTTTTTAGAATTTGATACTTCCACAATGTGGTTTTCACCATCAATTCTTTGTTTCTTTTTATTTTTCAATTTGTGACTAAGAAACTTGATATCCTCCTATGACATGTTCACACTCCTTGCATTGGTGGAAGAAGGGTAGGGTTCACAAGCATTCAGATAACAGGCCAAAGTGTATTCATTAGGGAAGTTAATGATAGGAGTAGGTTCTGAATTAGTCCAATCAATAAGGTCAGGATTTATCAAGGATAATGATTCAAAGTTTGGTAAGGAAAGCATTGTGTCAGCATCACAACTATTAACTGACAAGACATATTTTGTTAAGTCAACTTCTACAACGTTTAGATCATCAAGAGTTAAATCATCATTAATAGAGTCATTGTTAGTAATATGTGGACCTAACTCTAGCAACTCATCAGTTGAGATTTCTTCTTCTTATCTCATCAAGATATAACTCATTTCTTGTAGTCTTAGAATGTCCTCTAGACCTACTAAAACACCAGTTTCCTCATCAAAAATCCTAGGTAGTGGTATCTCATCTGATTCTGAAACAACAATAGTGTTATGGGAAGTGTTAGAACTCTCTCCTCTTTCCAATATCAATGAAAATTTGTGAATCGCATCTACCTCAATGTCCATAGTAGCATTAGACAAGTGATCCTATTCACAGTCATGTGAGTCTGTTATTTCATCATCTGATCTATTTAGAAACTCAGCAATAGTTACCTAATGTGCCCTATTATCCACTTGTAGATCAAAGTGAGGTAAATCTAGGACATGTGAAATTGTGACCAACTTCCCCCAATTAGGATGTAAATCTTTATATTGTGGTATTTCTTTAGGAATTTCCTCTATCAATGGGACATCTAGAGAGTCTTTTGTTGTTTCCTCTACTTCTTTAATAGTAGCTTGTGTTAATAAAGGAATATGAGTCTCTTGTTGTGCTACGAAAGTAGGTACATATCTTTATCCTTTATATTTGGATACTCTATACCAATATGCAATAATCTCTCATAGTTCCATGGTTCTAATGTTGTTTCTTCTACTTCATCATCACTTCCTTCATCAAAGATTGGACCATCTCTTGAAGTAGGGTTTTCATATTTGTTATTGAAACCTAATCCCATTTTATCTTTGGTATTTATAAATTCCATGTGTATAGGTTCAACAACTCCTTTTCCTTTATCTCCTAAAGGTCCCTTCCCTTTATATACCATTTGTTTGAGAAGGACATATCCTTTACCATACTTTTCTGGAGATATTTCCACATGTTTTACCTCATTTTCTTTTGGTTCTCCTTTATAGATCCAAGCCAAGACTGCTTTTTCTTCTTTTTCATCTTCTTGAGAAGTAGAGGATCTAACCATACTAGTTGCTTTGTGAATTTCTAGTTCTTTAGATGTTGTAGGTGTGAAAAATGAGGAAGGTTTCCCATAAGATCTTGGAGACACAGGAAGTTCTGTCAATGACAGAGTCATGTCTATTTTGTATTCTCCCATACTAATTTCTTCAAGTTTTAGTGTCTTTCCAAAGCTTCTCATCACCATGTCTTTAGATGTTTTAGGTACAAATTCTTTTGGGACTTCGTTATTATGGGCACCATACTATCTTCTTTAACATTATTGCAAGTGTAACTGGCATCTACAGGAATTGTTACTTCCACCCCATTATGTGGGAATTTGATGCATTGGTGGTAAGTAGATGGTACTGCTTGTATTTCTTGAATCCAAGGTCTCCCTGATAGTATGTTATAGGCCAAGGGTAGATCTAGAACTTGACAAATCAAATTTCTTTCAACTGGTCCTATTCTGATTGGTAGAACAATGAGGCCTTTGGATGACCTTTCTTCTTCATCATAAGCTTTGATAGTTATCTTACTCCTTGTCAATTGTTTGTTCTGAAAGTCCCAACATCTTTATCAGATTTAGAGTACAAGTGTTAAACCCTACTCCTCCATCTATCAATACATGTCTGACATGAGATTTGTGAATTAGGACTCCAATGTGTAGGGGTTGGTTATGCGGATGAATCAAGGATTTTCCATCTTCTTCTGAAAAGGATAGATAGTGTGGTGCTGAGATATAATTAACCATTGCCTGGAACTTGTCTACATCAATGTCTTTTGGAACATTTACAGAATGTAGGGCCTGTTCAAGAACTTCCCTATGCACTAAAGAGATTTTAAGTAACTCAAATATAGAAATTTGAGTAGAAGTTCTTTGCAATTGATACACCAAGTTATAGTTTGCAGAAATGTGTTTGTTATTTTTTGGATCTGCTAGCTGCTACACAACACTTCAATAAGTCATTATATTAGTGAAATAACATAAAAAGTAAGAGTTAGAATGCATATCAATCACTAAAATCAACCTATTGCTTCTTATCTAAGAGTGTGAAATATGCTATAATTGCCCTCAGATTATGCATAAATCAGTGACATATACATGCTTAGAATGGACGATTTGAAGGTTTTCATCTAAAATGCTCAAGAAATGTTAATTTTAAAGCTCCAAATGAAATATTATAACAATTTCTAAGAAATATGAGCTAAAATACATTAGGATCTCTAAGATATGAGAAGCATAAGTTTGC
This sequence comes from Thuja plicata, assembly GCA_018584345.1. Taxonomy (NCBI): domain Eukaryota; kingdom Viridiplantae; phylum Streptophyta; class Pinopsida; order Cupressales; family Cupressaceae; genus Thuja; species Thuja plicata. Next base: position 449,359 of record MU223377.1, on the reverse strand, counting down.
AATTGAATTCTAAAATTACGGGCCAATTGAGCTTAAAATTCATTCCATTTATAGAAGAATTTGAGGAATGAGAGGTTAGGATTGAAAGTGGAAGAGAGGTGGATATTGAATCTTTGGTGATCCATGTGAGGTGATCCAAGTGATTTAACTCTTATTGGCTAGGGAATTGACTTTCACTTTTGCAAATATGGAGTTGTCATTAAGATTTATTTAATTCCTTTTTATTAATTACTTTAGCCATGTATTTGATTTTTTTTATTTAATTGGCTAAGGAAATTAATTTAGTTTAGTGATAAGATCACTTAGGAGATTAAATTTGATTTAAACAAATTATGCCAATAAATTAAAGAATTGTCTTGACATAATTAGGGGTATGATCACACTTAGAAAAATTAGGGTCTATGGTCAGAACAAACCAAATTAGGGTGGTTACAATTATATATGTTTTTTTAATGGATTCTATAGGATAGCACACCTTATCTTCAGCATAAACCAAAGAATTTTGAATGGACAAAGAAGCTTGAGGAAAACTTTCAAGAGCTTAAGAGATCCCTCACTAGTGCACCTATTCAAGTAGTGCTAGATCCTTCTGGTGACTTTGTTGTATGTACATATGCTTCTATAGATGTCTTGGGGGTAGTGCTCATGCAGAATGGGCAGATTATTGCATATGAGTCTAGGAAAATTAAGAATCATGAGCTTAATTACCCATCCATGAACTTGAGTTAGTAGCACTGGTACATGCATTAGTGAAATGGATACATTTTCTCCCAGGTCATCGATTTGAGTTGCACTTAGATAACTAAAGCTTACAGTACATATTCACTCAACCAAACCTTAATCCATATCAAAGGAGATGGATGAATTTCTTGTGTGAGTATGATTTTGATGTCCATTACATCAAGGGGAAAGAGAATCTAGTTGTAGATCCTTTGAGTAGGAGACAACATGAGTTATACTCTATGTTTAGAGGTGTTGATCTGAGGGACCGTATACTTCATTACTTACCCGAGGAAAAGTGATACGAGGATATTTGTTAAGTAATCAAATCTCAGAGATCGCTAGAAGGGAAATACATAGATTATTCATTAGATCCATATAATTTATTATTCCATAGAGGGAACATCTATGTGCCTTCTACTAGGGATTTACATGATTTATCCATGCTAGAGGCACATAGAGAACCCTATGTAGCACATCCTAGAATCAAGAAGATGCATGTAGATTTGAGACAATTATATTGTTGGCCAAGGATGAGACAAAACATTGCATAGGTAGTGGCTCGATCCCTTGAGTTTTAGAAGGTTAAGGTAGATCATCGTCATCCAGGTGGTTTTCTTCAACCACATGAGATACCTGAGCAGAAGTGGGATACTATATCTATGGACTTTATTGTTGGTCTTCCTATGTCATCTTTACATTATGATTCTATCATGGTGAGAGTAGACAAATTGACTAAAGTAGCCCACTTTTCACCTATACGAACCACATATACAACTCTAGTACTGGCATAGGTTTTCTTGCAAGATATAATCAGGTTGCATGGCATTCCCTGTAATATTATCTCAGATAGAGATTCCCTCTTTACATCATCATTCTACAGGGAATTACAAACAAATTTGGGCACCAAGATCAATTTTAGCATAGCTTATCACCTTGAGACAAATAATTAGACAGAGAGGGTAAACTAGGTGTTAGAGGATATGCTCTACATGTATGTCATGGATCATCAGACTAGATGGGAGGAGTACCTACACTTATTAGGATTTTCCTACAATAATGAGAATCAAACTTAATTAGCCATGTCACCCTATCATGCCTTGTATGATAGACCATGAAGGACACTTTTGAGTTAGGATCATATTAAGGATAGAGTTTCTATTGGGCCTAAGTTAGTCTGAGAGATGGAGAAACTATGCATCTGATTATAAAATGTTTAAGAGAGGTACATGATAGATAGAAGAAATATATAGATGCAAAGATGGAGGATCCTAGCTACATGTTTAGGGATAGAGTTTTCTTGAAAGTATGACCACATAAGAGTCCAATCTGATATGGAAAGGGTGATGAACTATAATTGATTATATGTTTGAAGTCATTTGTTGATATTCAACTGAGTTGCAGAAGTGATGATAAACATTATCAATTAATGTATTGTCATTGATGTCAACTTACTTGAGTATTATTATGGTGGAAAATATTTGTTATGATTTGAAGATCTAAAAAAATAATGTTTATGTGGTCGGTAAATGAAGAGTTTAGTATACAATGAGAGACAATAATAATCGAGTAAAATGCAGTGTATACCGAGCACAGTGAAAACCAAAAAAGGGATTTTTGACACAACATGGTTAATACTAAGATTGAGAAATTTAATCAAATTGAGGCCAACTTGGATGTTGAGCTGGAAATTGATGATTTTGAGGTAAAGGATAAAGTTTTCTATTTGATCAAATAGTTATTAAAATTCAAGGAAGATCGGATGATAGAGATTGAAACATGTTTTTAAAATAACTACCGAGGAAGGGTCAAGTGGGAAAATGAACGATGGAGATTAAGAAACAAGATCTGAAGGATGAAAATTAAATGAGCTATGATGTATATTTAAGAGAAAAGAGATTCATTATAAAAAAAATGACATGCACCTAATGCTTACATGTGAATTTTATGCATGACTGATCAAACTGGTTAAAGACAGAACCAAGCATTTTCTGCAGACATAACTGAACAACAGAGGAAAGATGATTACCAAGCAGAACAAGTATGAAGTAGGAGATGAACTGATGAAGTACAAATTGATCAGAGATATTATGTATTTAGAATAGATCTGAATATCTACAAATCAAAGTTGTTTTTGAATCAGATCATTACTGTATTAGTTTAACCATTGTTACAGATAAATCTTTTAACCGAGTGGGATAGTGAGTCCTTAGTATAACATTCAGAGAATGTTGAGTGTTTTCTTGTTGACCCCATAGTGAATTCCTGGTCAAGAGAGATCTATTAGTTTTAAATCCTCTAACAAGGTTACATTTAATAGTGTGCATTGTAACCTTTAACAAGGTTGGCTCTTCTCCGAGCTCACTTCAGAAGAGTGAAAATATTTTGGGTTACCAGTCCCAAGTGGTTTTTCCCTTAGCAGGGTTTCCATGTTAAAAATCTATGTGTCAATATGTATGAATGTTGTGGATTGTTATTTTACTTTACACTTTATTTTATTGACCAAGATCGATAATCACAGTATTAATTTACTGATGCTCGGTAAACACTATTGATGAAAGTTTAAGTTTACATAATACATTTTCACCGAGTTGATTTATAGGATTGAATTTTTTTGGTACACATCTGAAGAAATTTGGGACTGTAGGATAATTTGTGAGGAAACTGATTCTAATTGATTCACCCCATCTCTCAGTTATTCTAACAATTGGCATCAGAGCATACAATGCTTATCAGAGAGCATATAGTGCTTATAGATGAGCATATAGTGCTTATAAGAGAGTTTTCAAGGACTTAAGCTAAAGATCACAAGATGTATAAGGGAGACGCACCAAATTTGAACAAAGATAACTTATCAACATGGAAAAGTATAATTATATTATACCTATCAGGGATTGCAGAAAACATTGCAAATTTTCTCGAAAATGAATTTATTATACCTACTAGACCTTTGACAGTAAATCAGATGAAAGAAAAACATGAACATAACGTTATCATGGTGGAGATTCCTTCTTCACTAACAAATTCAAAATTTGAAGATATCAAGACATGTGCAACTGCCAAGTAGATGTGGGATCAACTTACACTATTTTATGGAGGAGATACAAATGTACTGAGAGCCAAAGCTGAAAGTCTTCATGGAATTTTCGATGACATACTAATGAAGGAAGGAGAAAACATCACAGAGTACAATAATTGACTTAAATAAGTTGTGAAAGATATTCGAGGATCTGATGGAGCCATTGATGAAGACACAATTGTGAGTAAGATTCTTAGAACTCTACTGCCTATTTATTCTATAAGAGTCTTTGCAATACATGAAATGAGAGATGCACCTAGAAATAACATTATTTTTGATATTCTTGTTAGAAGATTGATTTATTTTGAGATGAATACTTTTGACAACAGTATTGTACCAACTATGGAGTCCACATTTATGTCTACTTTGAAAATTGGTAAATCTAGTAGCAAACACATAATCAAAAATAAAAGTGATAGTGATAGTGATGACAAGGAACTTGATGAACTTGAAGCTTTAATGGTTAGAAGATTGCACAAAGGTAAAGGAAGATATAAAGGTAAACTACCTTTGATATGCTTTAAGTGTAAAAAGATTGGCCATTTTTCTGCAAGATGCCCTAACAAAAAGAATGATGATAGAAATGATAGATCTAATGACAGAAAGGATGACTGAGACTTCAGAAGCAACCGACAGTATGACAAAAGAGACAACCAAGATTATAAAGATAAAGGTAAGAAAGCTTGTTACATGGCTGAAGATAAAGTTAATGACAATAGTTTTGACTGTTATGAAGATATTGAGACAGTGTTTGTATTAGTAAAAGATGATTCATATGAGGATGAAATGTATGTAGAAACATCACTTATCTCTAAAGATAGTAAACATGATATATGAATTATTGATAGTGGTTGTACACACCACATGACTGGTGATAAAGGAAAATTTGAATTTCTTGAATATTATGATGGAGGATTAGTATAAAGAATGGGAAATGATACACCCTATCAAGTGAAAGGAAAAGGTACTATTATGTTGAATAATCAAATCAAATGTGAAAATGCTTATTGTAAAAGGACTTAACTACAATCTGTTGAGTGTTTCACAACTTAATAACACAGGTCACCGATTTGCATTTGAGAACAGAAAATCCAGAATCTATGATGGAAATGGAAAATTGATCGGTACTGGTGAACAATCTAAAGGTAACCTATTCTATCTTGACACATCTGAAACTACTTGTTTATTGGCAAAGAATGAAGATATATGGTTATGGAATAAAATACTTTGTCATGCAAATTTTGACAACATGGTTAAGATTAGTAGAAAAATAAAAATTAGAGGCTTGCCAAGCTTATCTAAACCAGACCATGTAATGTGCAAAAATTGTCAAATGGGAAATATGTCAAAATATAGTTTCATGAGAAATAATTTCTCATCTAATGACATTTTGGAGTTAGTTCATACTGACCTATGTGGACCAATGATAACAAAGAGTTATTATGGAGACATATATTTTATCTTATTTGTTGATGACTACTCTAGGATGATGACTATCATGTTCCTAAAAGAAAAATCTAAAGCGTTTAAGATGTTTAAGTGGTATAAAGCTAGAGTGGAAAAAGAAACTAGTAGAGATCTGAAGTGTTTGAGATGTAATAGAGGAGGTGAATTTATTTCTAATGAATTCACTAAAGTTTGTAATGAGTATGGAATCAAAAGACATGTTTCTGCACCAAGGACACCACAACAGAATGTAATTACTGAAAGAAATAACATATCAAATGTTGATTGTGCCAGAATTGATGATTGAGAAAGGATTTGCACAAACATACTGGAGAGAAGCAGTTAGTAGAGTAGTTTACACACTGAACTGAGTACAACTAAAGAAAGATTCAAACAAAACATCTTATGAGCTATGGTATGGGTATACATCGAATGTAAGTTATTTTAGAATATTTGGTATTTGGTGTTATACTCTGAAAGATGAAAGAAATGGTAAACTTAATTCTAAAAGTGATGAAGGAATATTTCTTGGATATTCTACTAAGAGTAAAGCTTACAAATGTTTGAACAAGACAACTAACAAAATCATTGAGAGTGCAAATGTGAAAGTTGATAAATTTGCTGAGCTAAATGATGAGGAAAGCATGAGAGAACCTTAAGATTATAGTAAATTTGTTTATTGGGAAGAACCTGATACTATACTAATGCAGATGCCTAGTGTTACCATGCAACAGGGTAATATCACCAGGCAATAGGTAGCATAGAGCTAGAATCAGGAAAATGCTGAAACAGAAGATCATGAACCAAGAGACAATAAAACTACAAAAGAAGATGATGAAGGACAGAGAGTTGAACCTATACTTGCTAAATATGTTAGAAGACACCATCCACGGGATCAGATCATTGGAGACAAAAGAGAGAGCATAATGAAAAAAAGTAAGTTTAGAGATGACACTTTTTGAATTTGTAAATTTGAGCCTAAGAATGTTAGATATGGATTAGAAAATGAAGAATGGATTAATGCTATGAATGAGGAAATTGAGCAGATACAGAAAAATAAGACATGAACATTAGTATCGAGAATGAGTGATAAAAGTATCATTGGCACCAAAAAGATTTTTAGAAATAAATTGAATGAAGATGGGAATGTAACCATAAATAAAGCAAGATTAGTTTACAAAGGGTATGCATAAGAAGAAATAATTGACTATGGAGAAACCTTTGCACCCATTGATAGACTTGAAGGACTAAGAATACCACTTCCATACGCTACATATAAAGGACTAAAGGTATATCATATAGTTGTGAAGTCTACATTTTTGAATGGAATAATAGAAGAAGAGGTATACATTGAACAACCTGAGGGATTTATTGATACCGATCAGACACACATGGTATGTAAGTTACACAAAGCTCTATATGGACTAAAGAAAGCACCAAGAGTATCATAAGAAAGATTTCATTCATATCTTATAAGTATTAGATTTATTAGAACAAGTGACAACAACAATTTGTATTTAAAAGGAGGATATGATGATAAGACACTTATTGCTGAAATATTTGTTGATGATATCATATTTGGAGGAAATGATAACTTCTGCACTTTATTTGGTGATGAAATGAGGAAAGAATTTGAGATGTTGATGTTTGGTTAGATCAATTTTTTTCTACGATTGCAAATTTTAAAATAGACTGAAGGTATCTACATTACTCAATCAAAACACATCAAGGCAGTACTAAAGACATTTAGAATGGAAGAATCAAAACCAGTCAGAACTCCTATGGTGACAGGATACAAAATAAGAAAACAAGAAAATAAACTTGAGGTGAATCAAACCTTGTACAAATCTATGATTGGTAAATTGATGTATGTTGTTTACACAAGACTTGACATAGCACATGCGGTTGGAATAGTTGCAATATTTTCTACAAACCCTAGAGAATCGCATATGAGTGCTGTAAAAATATTTTTTGGATATTTGAAGAATACTGAGGATTATGAACTATGGTATAAAAGAGAAGGAAAAATTGAATTGACAGTTTATACTGATGCTGACTGGGCTGGGAATATAGATGATAGAAAGAGTACTAGTTGTGGAGCATTTTTTATTGGAGAAAGAATAGTTACTTAGATAAGAAACAAGAAAGGATGCATATCTCAATCAACTATAGAAGCAAAGTATGTTTCTACTGCTGCAAATTGTTCTAACATAGCATGGATAAAATAACTATTGAAAGGAATGAATGAGGAGATCACCAACCCAATGATGATTTATTGTGATAATACAAGTGCTATAAATATTTCAAAGAATCCTGTGATGCATGCAAAGACAAAGCACATATCTATAAAATATCACTACTTGAGGGAACAAGTACAAGGTACATAAGTAATACTGGAATATATAAAATCAAAAGAACAACTTATAGACATATTCACAAAACCATTGCCGAATGATACATTTGAGTACTTGAGAGGTAGACTAGGGGTTCGTCCCTTGTCTATTGGTAACTGAGCTGAGTAGGAGGTTGCATCAACCTACATGAAATCATAATATCAATCATGTTGATGCAAAAGATGAACTAGACTAGCACAGACATATCTTTATGCTAAAAGGTACCTATTGCACTGAAAATCAGAGATATTTTTTGGCTACTAAAGAATTGCATATTTTATTTTTGTAATTGTTGTCAAAGGGAGAGATATATCGATGAAATATAAAGGGAGAATATCTATCCACTAAATGGAGAAAAGAGAAAGGGAGAGAAAACATACATATATAATCTATAGAGAGATTCAGGAGCTGAAATGTCAAAACTTTAGGGAGAGTCTGTATAGTGAGTATTTTGTTTATACTGACATAGATTATATTCAAGCTAGGAAGAGCTACATAATTGTTATAGTTGTAGAACATAAGTTTGGTATTTGTGTTTCAATCAATGCCAAAGGGAGATATTGATGAACTATAACTAATTATATGTTTGAAGTCATTTGTTGATATTCAACCGAGTTGTAGAAGTGATGATAAACATTATTAGTTAATGTATTGTCATTGATGTCAACATACTTGAGTATTATTATGGTGGAAAATATTTTTTATGATTTGAAGATCTAGAACAAACAATGTTTATATTGTTGGTAAATGAAGAGTTTGGTATACATTGCGAGACAGTAATAACCGAGTAAAACACTGTGTATACCAAACACAATGACAATCGAGCAAGGGATTACCGACACAATAGGGTTAATACTAAGATCGAGAAATTTAATCAAATTGAGGCCGACTTGGATGCTGAGATGGAAATTGATGATTTTGAGGTAAAAGATAAAGTTTTTTATTTGATCAAATGGTTATTAAAATTCAAGGAAGATTGGATGACAGAGATTGAAATGTGTTTTTAACACAACTGCCGAGGAAGGATCAAGCGAGAAAATAAGCGATGGAGATTAAGCGACAAGATCTGAAGGATTAAAATTAAATGAGCTATGATGTCTATTTAAGAGACAAGATATTTATTATGAAAAAAATGACATGCACCTGATGCATACATGTAAATTTTATGCATGGCTGATCAAACTGGTAAAAGACATAACCGAGCATTTTTTGTAGACATAACCGAGCGATAGAGGTAAGAGGATTACCGAGCAAAAGAAGTACAAATTGATTAGAGGTATTAAGTACATAGAATAGATCTGAATATCTACAAATCATAGAACTTGTATTTGAATCAGATCATTACTGTATTAGTTTAACCATTGTTATAGATAAATCTCTTAACCAAGTGGGTCAGTGAGTCCTTATTATAACATTCAGAGAATGCTGAGTGTTTTCTTATATGAATGTTGTGGATTATTATTTTACTTTACACTTTATTTTATTGACCAGATCGGTAATCACAGTATTAATTTACTAACACTCAGTAAACACTATTGATGAAAGTTTAATTTTATAGAATACATTTTTACCAAGTTTATTTATAGGATCGAATTTGTTTTGGTATACATCTGAAGAAATTTGGGACTGTACGATAATTTGTGAGGAAATTGATTGTAATTTATTCACCCCCTGTCAATTATTCTAACAAAAGGCTCTAAGCTTGCACCTCAATTTTTTAGACCATTTGAGATCCTTGAGAGGATAGGACTAGTTTCTTATCATATAGCTCTACCACCTAGCCTGTCACACATCCATGATGTGTTTCATGTTCCAGTTTTGAGGAAATATATTTATGATGAGTCTCACATTATAATTGGGATGCCTTATAGGTGCAGTCAGAAAATAAACTAGCATTAGAGCCTATTCACTTATTGGCACGTTGGACATTGGCCCTTCAAGGGCAAGAGTTGGACTAGGTTACAGTCCAGTGGGATTTCTATGATGAGGTTGCATCATCATGGGAGGACATAGTGCAGATGATGGCACAATAGCCACACCTCTTTGATGAAATCTAGGAGGAGGTTCATTGCTAAAGGGAGGATGTGAGACCCTACCCCAAGCCTATCACAGCATTACATACTTTTTATGCATGCACTATGATTTTGATACATTACTAAGACATTTTGATACTATTTACATATTGGTTGTCAGTGTATTTGTCATGATATGTTATCACAGACAGTTTGGATTAGATATCATATGACATGGAAATTTTACTATTGCTATGTTGATTTTTAGGACATTATTATGTGTTGGTACTAGATGATGTATTCTACTTGATTTATTGGCTATCTTGATGATGTTAGAAATGTTAATTTCAAGTTTATGTGATTTTGGTGAAATTCCATCATAATTGATGTAGATTAGGGATGAATTGCATGACATGTGATTAATTGGAATTTTTTTCTTATGATTTAGATTACATATGCTCAATTGAAAATTAATGATTAAATTATGATGAATGATTATGGTGAATACAAGGATGTATTTCATGCATCAGGGAATTAAATGGTAGTCCTTATTCTGCATCTTGAATTTTGATGAATAGGATTTTTTGGGATTACTAATATTTCAATTGAGTGTGCAGGATCATGACCATGTAATTTTAATGGAGAACCATGACTAACCCCTATGTGAATTCTGTCAAGCCAAGGTTGTGTCTATAAAATGAGACAAAACCTCATTGTGAGGTGTTTTCTTTGGTACAGTGTATGTGGTGTGAACGTTAATTAAATTTGCATTCATAATGTATGTATAATTACAAGTGGATATGCCAAGTGTATTGTGATGTGGGGTAAAAGTACAAACTAGTGTCACACTTTTATAAAGGAAAAGGACCACAACATGCAAAATTGTTAAACTTTAACGACATAAAAGTGACATTTGTCTTAATAATTTGAAAATGATGTAAACTAATGAAATTTGTAAAATTGGATGTAGTTTATGCCTATATTTTTTTTTTAAAAAAATTGACTAAGAATTGACATAGTTTTTTAATTTTTGAAGTCTATTTTTTAATTGCTGAAAAATGTTGAAAACTAGGGTCTGGTTCCCACCAAAATAATATATGCAAATAATCTTATTTTCCTTTGATTTCATAATATGTTTTAGATGACATGTATAGCTAGTACAGAAAAAAAGAAAGATTGGTTTTTGGTATATATTTTGTCTGTTATAACTATTCAAAGTTGGAGTTACCCAAAATTAATAGTTTTTATCTCCCGCCTAATTTGCCCTAGCAAACTTACACCAAATACAAAGTAAATTATATATTCCTGAAAATGACTCTCTCCTCTAGTGTTAAATATAAGTTTTAAATTTTTCTGACAGGATTTGCTATTTTTTTTCTTTTTTTGAATGAGCGTGTTCTTAAATGTTAAAATACCTACTTGGAGTTTTTTTAACTTATAATATATTATATATAATCAAAACACTATAAAGATTATATGACCATAATCTAGACTCTGAGTTCTACAAAAGGGGTATTTTTATATTTTAAAACAAGTTGAGTTTTGATGGAGAATTAAGCCTCTAAAGTGACATATTTTAAATTTTTTTTTTTTGCTTATTTGGCTACCACATGGGATGCCACATAGGTCGTTTCAGTCGAAACTATTTTGGCCGAAATTGGTTCGGCCGAAACTGTTTTGGCCAAAACTAAGGCTGACCAAACATGGTCGCGTGGATGACCATGACCCTCAAAGCTCATATATAATGCATTTTTTTTTTTAAATTAAAAAAAAAAACATAATTGTCAATTATTGCGACATTAAAAAAATTATTCTTTTAATAGTTTTAAAGGCATATTTTTTGGCGTTAAAGGGCAACTACGAATTAAGATTATCAACGAGGTTTGTATTTTTTGCAAGTTTATTTCTTATTTTAGTTTTTTGATATTTTTTGTGTTTTTAATTAAAGCATTGTTCAATATTAAATTATGAACTTATCAATATTATTTTTGATTTTTTTATCATGAGTATATGGTTTTGTGTATGCAGGTGAATTGAAGCTCTCAATTTGAACAATTGGTGGAAATATATCTTTTGACATGGGAAATTTGATGGAGATGAATGAGGATTCACTTTTTAGTCAAATTTCATGTGGTGAATTGGTATCTGAAAGCACAATAAAAAAATTGCAAAAAAATTTGGAATGAATATTTTCAAAATAAAAGTCTAATTGGAAAAGCACAATTATTTGTTAGGTTATTTAGGAAAAAAGAAATGCCTCATATTTTGGAGTTGTTAGGTGTTGATAACAAGAAAAACTCAAGAGACAATGTAAATTGAACAATAGTTAAAAATTTGCAAGATGCATTGAATGACATTAACAACTCAAGTCAAGGAGCCAATTTAAGTGTTGCACATAGAGCATTGATGACTAATTTATCTAGTAGGAGGTTGACACAGAGAAAACAAGTACATACAATTTATGATTTACCGAATGTATCTAGAAGAGCTATTCAAAGATATATCAGAAAGAGAAATATGTTAGATGAAAATATTCAAAAGAATTGGGTTAATATTTGTAGACTTCCTCAAAAAGACAAAATTTATGAAGATGTAAAAAGATAGGTCATTGAATATTGGACTGCTCACTCCCGTGTTTCTTCTAACATAAGGGATACTATACAGATGAAAGATGAAGAGACCAGTATGAAAAATACACATCCAAAACATTTTATAGATACAAAACAAAGTGAATTGTTTGAAGCATTCAAGAAAGAATTTTTAGATGTGAAAATATGTCAAATAATGTTTGAGAGGTTGCGCCCTTGCTTTGTACACATAAATAAGGTACGTGAAACTTGTTTCCAGAATCATGTCGAGTTTCATCTATATTTACAATTGTATAAAAAGGTTATGGCAGTACTTAGTTCAGATATGGTCATCCCTGAAAGTATGACACAATTTGTGAAGTCTATTTTATGTGCGAAATCAGAAGATTCAGATGAGTTCAAAGTACAATGTATAAAGAGTGCATGTAGTGATTGTGGAGATTTACATAAATTTCCATTGAAAATTGAGAATATTAATGTTTCAACGCCAGTTTTGTGGAAGATATTTGAATATGAGACATACCAAACTAAGACCGGATATGAATCCAAAAAATGTATTGAAGGAGAGTGAATTTCCCTACCTTGAGTTTATGACCAAGTTCCGTACTATAATTTATCCACATATCCAGCATTGTCATGGTGCACGATGGAAAACTAAACTATTTTGTGATTCCAAAAATTGTTTTCCACCTAATTGCATTCTTTCAGTTATATATTTCTATGAGAACTATATATTCTCCCCTCAATTAGAGCTTCAAGCTCAATATTATCATTCTGAGCAAGTTGCAATATTTGTGCAAGTGACCTATAGACACACACAATTTGATTTGGATGAGGTAGAAAGTACCAATCCAAATGAATGTATTATCATCACAGAGGTTCATTTCTATATCAATGATGATAAGGTTCATGATAGGAGCTATGTGGCTCATTGTTTTGCAATGTATTTTGAAGATATTGTGAATCATTGGATAAAAGCTTCATAGCACTAGATTTGTTCTGATGATTGTGTAGGTAAGTGTATGCATTTCAATTCATTTTCATTCGCATTGATTACTTGTTAAATTATTAAACGATCATAATCTTGCATACAACAAATTAATCTTGCAGGACAATTTAAATCTGCAAAAGCCTTTAATTGGCTGGCTATGCAACATGCTAGATGCAATGTTAAGTTTCTGTGGAACTTCTTTGAAAGTGGACATGGAAAAGGAGAGCACGATGTTGCAGGAGCATGTGTGAAGCGTGCACTTCACAAACATGAACTTGCAGGTACAAATGGTGTGAACAATAGTTAAATATATATATCTAGATATTTTAAATTGTATAATTTTAACTTAGATCCATTTTCTTTCAATTGAGAATTTAGAAATTTATAGGTAACATGATAGAGAATTCAAATAAAATTGTTGAATGGTGTCAAAATCATTTCGCTAGACGGGACACAAAATACAACAAACATTATTTTTGGGAAGTGAAAGATAATTTATATTTTGTAGGAAAATTATAAATTAAAATTTAAAATCATGTTTATCTATGTTATCATAATTGTTGATCTAAAAATGTGCAACTTTCATTTCATATTTGTAACAGATGTAGACCGATCTAATCCTTACAATTGTCATTAAAGGATTTTTGATATTAGAAGTTTACATCAATTGATGAGTACCAGACAACATAGGCCTCTATTGATTCAAGTAAGATAAAAATCATGTTTTTGTGCTGACTGCATTGAGGACAATCCAATGAGTCAATGTAAGAGTATTGAAAATGGACATATTTCATGACGGGATATGAAGGAGTTAATTAGAATGCCTCCTTATGAACATGATGATATTGACATAAAAATTCATGATCCTATATATTCAGCTGATTATGAGCATGTTTCTAATTTAGTTGTTATAGGTGCATGCACATACATGTTCTTTTATTTATATTTAATTTATTGCTCTTTTGATTTGAATTTAATATAATATGGATTTGTATAGGTGATATTTTTCCTGTGGTTGTAGATCATGACAATGTAGAAAGTGTAGATTATTATCTACTAAGATGCACGAAAGCAAAATACAAGTTGCCAAAAGAAATTGTAGATGGTGATGGGAAGTCATATCCGACTAGTTTAGTTGTTATTGAAGGATTATATTATCAACAAATAAAGATAGACAAAAATGGTGATCATTTTATTGAATATATGTCTAGCCAAAAAGTTCTACATTATAGTCACTTGGTTATAGAAACAAAGTTGCAATTTGAGACATTGCAAAAAATAGGACGTGGCAATCAAAAGTAAAGGTTTCCTATTGAAGAACATGAAATTTTTTTGGAGATAATAAAAGATAGAGAGGATCCAGACTATATGTATCAGGAGCTTTAGGATAAATTTCTTTTTCTGTCTCTCGTACTTTCATATTTGAACTCTACAGTTTGAACTCTTATTTAATGTATTGGATAGTGGATATATGCTATTGAACCCTACAGTTTGAAATCTATAGTTATGCATGCTTGGTAAATTGTGTATTCTTTTATAATGTATATTTTTATGGTTCAATGGTTTTAATATATAGCTTTTATGTATGTTGTTATAGATTTATGTTTTGATGTGTATGCTTTGATGTATGACCTCCCCTTAAGACATCCCCTTAAGACAAATCCCTTTTTTAAATTACTGAATTGAAATTGTTTAGATTGGTTAATTGTATTTTAATGGTCCAATGAGTTTATTATATAGCTTTTATGTATGTTTTTATAGATTTATGTTTTGATGTGTATGCTTTGATGTATGACCTCCCCTTAAGACATCCCCTTAAGATAGATCCATTTTTTAAATTACTTTAAATTACTTCAATGACATTGTTTAGATTAGTTAATTGTATTTTAATGGTTCAATGACTTTATTATATAGATTTTATGTATGTTGTTATGGATTTATGTTTTATGTGTATGCTTTGATGTATGACCTCCTCTTAAGACATCCCCTTAAGACATCCCCTTTTTAAATTACTTTAAATTACTTACATGACAAATTGATTAGATTAGTTAATTGTATTTTAGTGGTTCAATGAGTTTATTATATAACTTTTATGTATGTTGTTATAGATTTATATTTTGATGTGTATGTTTTGATGTATGATCTCCCCTTAAGACACCCCCTTAAGATAGATCCCTTTTCTAAATTACTATAAATTAATTATATGACATTGCCTAGATTAGTTAATTGTATTTTAATGGTTCAATGAGTTTATTATATAGCTTTTATGTATGTTGTTATAGATTTATGTTTTGATGTGTATGCTTTGATGTATGACCTCCCCTTAAGACATACCATTTTAAATTACTTTAAATTACTTACATGACAAATTGATTAGATTAGTTAATTGTATTTTAATGGTTCAATGAGTTTATTATATAGATTTTATGTATGTTATTATAGATTTATGTTTTGATGTGTATGCTTTGATGAATGACCTCCCCTTAAGACATCCCCTTAAGACATCTCCTTAAGACCTCCCCTTAAGACATTACATTATTCGGATTAGTTAATTATATTTTAATGGTCCATTATATTAGTTAAGGTTGTACATGGCATAACATGTTATAATATGTATAAAATATCTCTAAAATATGAAATAACTCATTCATATATGAAATGTCTAAAAGTAACATGTATATATATAATCTATAAAATATGAAATAACTCATTCATATGTATAACATACATATACATATGAAATGACTAAAATGAACATGTATATATGTAATGTCTAAAATATGAAATAACTCATTCACATGTATAACATACATACATATGTGAAATGACTAAAATGAACATGTATATTTGTAATGTCTAAAACATGAAATAACTCATTCACATGTATAACATACATACATATATGAAATGACAAAAATGAACATGTATATATGTAATTTCTAAGATATGAAATAACATACCAACATATAACATGTACATGTATATGTTTGAAATAACATGTAGATGAAATGTCTAGAATAGATGTGCCTGAAATAACATGTACATACGAAATGTCTAGAATATATCTATGAAACATGAAATATGTAAAATAACATATGTTCTCAACTAGGACCATATCCTGATCCGTGACCTGATGATGGTCCACCTCCTCCTGATCTCAGTGTGCAATAAAACAAATATATGTGTCATGCATACACACATGTATAATACATTAAATACTTATGATCATAGAAAAACTAAGTTTGAAAAAAAGTATAAATTTACCTGTTTGTCATGATGCATAGGATCGCCAGGAGTCTGT
>MU223377.1:421823-432692 GCA_018584345.1 Thuja plicata | reverse complement strand
AAATAAATCCAAATTTAAATAAATATAACCGTAGCAACATGTAATGCTCTCCCGATAGTGCTCAAATTTGAATTATGGAAGGACACATCACCAGGATCAATCTGGTCATGTAAGGACACCTTTGAAGGATCAATTTGGTCATCTGTAAGCAAGCTGTTAAAAATTTGACAAGATGGATGTGATGAAATTTCCTAGGTAGACTGGTGAGGTGCATCCTCATAAACTATAGTCTAGTGAGGTGTTGTAGGTGGTGTAAGAATATCCACCTGTCTCTGTGCACCTTAAGAACTTGATCCTGTAAATATTCTAAGAATGGTGGCGACAAATGATGGGACCTCCCTGAGAGGAACTCCGTTGATAATCTGTAAAGCATGATATGTGCAAAGTAGATCACAAGATAAACATGTGCCCATACGGCGCAACTGGTACAAATCTGATAAAGCTGCAACCTCTAAAGGAGATGGTATGTCTACTATCTGATACGGATCATCACTAGAGGATACATCCTATGTAGGTGGAGGAATGTTAGAATTGGAATGGAACATTTATCTCCCTAATTGATCATATGACATCTCCTGAACCTATGTTGCGATACCCATGATACTAGAAAATACATCCCTCCTGATCATGTCATCAGGTACACTCTGCCTTGTCACTGTCATTTCCAAACCTTTTGTTACGACCAAAAGGTTTGGACCCACTATTTTCCTCTTATTAGAAGGCATTGGGGCATTAGGCCCTCTGAATCTATCTGATAATCTCCCCCTTCCCTACCCAACATGATCGGGAAAATCTATAAAATCAACATCATGATGCAAATAAAAGTTTGCAAACAATTATTTGTAGAAATATAGTGGAAGCTCATCCTTCTTGGGCCACCTATAATGAGAAGCCAACCATATAGGATATATAAACAATGAAAAAAGGTCATCTACACATTGAGTAGTCATATAACCTCTCACCTGAGCTTTGTCTTGGTAATGAGGAAAAATGGTCTTCACCATAGCGGTGGATGATGAACTATACCTATTTGAATGTTTGAATATGATAAGTTGATGATCATCGAGCTGCAAAAAGTAAATGCAGGACATCAAATTAGTTAATGTATTGTATTTTCATTGATGTCAACTTAGTATGTTATGATTACTCATACACATATTGTCACAACACTTTAAGATCTAATGTGACAAAATTTTGCCATCGGTAAAGGTATACACCGAGTGACAGGGCTACCCAAGAACAGTGAACCCTGAGAAGTTCACAGTGTTGCCCGAAGGATAGTCAACATTGATGGATAGTGTTACCTAAGAGAATAGTAGTACCCAAGATTAGTAGTAACTGAGAAAGTGTTACTGAGAAAACTAAGATTTGATGACCAAAATCAACTAGAGTTAGAAAATGACAAAACTAACTAGCTGGCATAAATATATTTAGAGTTAACTGATTGATTACTTTATTTTCATCGACCAGTTGAACTAAGGATAAGAAGAATATTTAAAGCTAGTTTTATTCACATTTTTCAAGGAGAAATCTACAGAATAAAACTAAAGCAAAGATTTAAAGATTAAAGAAATGCATGGTGGGATTTGCAGATCAAGATGCAATATACGTCAAGAACAAGAAAGACAAGGAGATTGAGAGACTAATCATGTCTATATAAAGAGACAAGGAATACATTATAAAGAGAGGAATTTTGAATATAATTATGGTGAAGATAGAAGTCTTCAAGCATATCTCATCATATAGGATAAAGAATAGAGCCAAAGAAATTCTGTAGACACTGAGCAACATAAGAAAGAGCATTCATCGAG
The DNA here is from genome assembly GCA_018584345.1 of Thuja plicata. NCBI lineage: Eukaryota > Viridiplantae > Streptophyta > Pinopsida > Cupressales > Cupressaceae > Thuja > Thuja plicata. The sequence goes on along the minus strand of MU223377.1, from coordinate 430,881 downwards.
CAGAAAGAAGAAACAAGGGGAGAGAAGGAATTGAAAAGAATATTTATTAGAGAAGTATTATGGACTAACAATAGATCTGAAAATATGAAAGTTAAAGTTGTATTACTGAATAGATCATTTACTATTTTAGTTTAACCATTGATTCAAAAAATCTCTTAACCGAGTGGGATTTAATCATCCTTATTGTATTGAGATACTCAACAGTATCAAAAGGTTTTCTTGTTGACAACATATTGGATGCTAGGTCAAAAGAAATTTTTTTTGTTTTGAATCCTCTAACAAGGTCACACTTAAGAGTGTATTTGTAACCATTACCAGGGTTGGCTCTTCACTGAGCTCACTTTAGAAGAGTGAAAATTTTGGGTTACCGGTCCCAAGTGGTTTTTCCCTTAACAGGATTTCTAGGTTAAAAATCCATGTGTCAAATGTGTATATGGTTTATTTCTTTGATGTTTTTCTTTACACATTACAAAAATAGGATTGGTCGGTAAACATTAAGTTTAATTGCTGCTATTCGGTAAAGCTTTGAAAAGATAAACAATATATCTTACCGAGTAGTATATATTTGATAAGATTACTTAAAGGAATACATCTTGAAGGACTGAAAGATAACTAGAGGATATTATATTTGTGATATAAGTTTTGGTTGGATTATTGGAATTATTTTTAAGACCACTGATTCACCCCCCTCTTAGTTTATTTAACAATTGGTATCATAGCCTTGGTGCTTGGAGGAGAGTTTAAAGACTCAAGCTAAAGATCACAAGATGAGTAGAAGGGATGTGCCTAAGTTGAACAAAGACAAATTTGCATCATGGAAAAGTAGGATAAGACTCCATCTATCAGGTATTGGAAATGATGTCACACAATACTTGGATACTGAATATGTTGCACCTATTGGACCTCTAACTGTTGATCAATTGAGAGACAAACATGAACACAATTATATGATGATAGAATTTGCCTTTTCACTACCCGATGTTGAATTTGAAGATGTCAAATCATGCACAACTGCAAAGAAAATGTGGGAAAGTTTGATGATCTAAGAATGAAATAAGTAGAGAACATCACTCAACACAATAGAATAATCAAAGAAGTTGTTAATTCTATCAATGGAGTAGGAGGAGTACTTGAGGAAGAAACAATGGTAAGTAAAATTTTGAGAACCTTACTACCTGTTTATGCAATTAGAGTATCTTCAATTCAAGAAATGAGAGCAGTAGAAAATAAAAATGTTACTCTAGATAGTTTAATTGGTAGACTTATTTCATTTTAGATGAACAACTATGACAATAGTGTCTTACCAACTATTGAGTTTGCTTTCAAATCTTCTATGAAAATAAGCAAATCTAGTCACAAACACACTATGAGAAATGATAGTGAAAGTGATAGTGATGAACAATAACTAGATGAAATTGAAGCACTAATGGATATAAGAATGCATAGAGGAAAAGGTAGATATAAAGGTAAATTACCATTGGTCTATTTTAATTGAAAATAAATTGGACACTTTGTTGCTAGTTGCCCTAACAAGAGAAAGGATGAAAGAAACAATGACAGATCTTATGAAAAGAAGTTTGACATAAGTGATGACTGAGACTACAGAAGAAACTAACACTCTGATAGAAGAGATAACTAAGACTACAAAAATAAAGGCAAGAAGGCTTGTTACCTAGTTGAGAACAAAGCTAAAAATATTGACACCGAATGTGATAAATTTGTTGAGGTAGTATTTGTTTCTATGAAGGATGATTCAGACAAAGAAGAAAGGTATGTTGAAACTGCACTCATATCTAAAATTAGAAAAAATGATGTCTAGATTATTGATAGTGGTTGTACTCACCACATGACTAGAGATAAAGAAAATTTTGAAACTTTTGAATATTATAATGGTGGATCAGTTAGGATGGGTAATGACTCACCTTGTCCAGTTGAAGGAAAAGGAACAATCATGTTTAATATCTGATCAGATGTGAAAATGCATATTGGGTGAAAGGAATTAACTATAATCTATTGAGTGTTTCATAGCTAAATAACACATGACACTGAGTTGCATTTGAGAACAAAAGGCAAAGATCTATAGTGGAACAAGAAAGTTGATTGGTACTGGTGAACAAACAAAAGGTAATCTTTTCTATCTTGATACCATTAAGACCAGTTGTTTATTGGCTAGAAATGAAGAGATTTGGTTGTGGCATAAAAGGTTATGTCATATGAATTTTGAAAACATGATTAGGATAAGCAATAAAAAAAGTTAAGAGGCTTACCAAGTATGTCAAAACCCGACCATGTCATGTGCAAGAATTGTCAAAAAGAAAAAATGACAAAGTCTAGTTTCAAGAGAAAAACATACACATCTAATTCTAATCTGGAATTAGTCCATACTAACTTATGTGGACCAATGTTAACAAAAATCTATTATGGTGATAGATACTTCATTCTATTTGTTGATGACTATTCTAGGATTATGACTGTTATGTTCATAAAAGAGAAATCGAAAGAATTTAAGATGCTCAAATGATATAAAGCTATAGTTCAAAAGCAAAGTGGAAAAGAAATGAAATGTTTAAGATCAAAGAGGAGGAGAATTTATTTTTGATAAATTCACTAACTTTGTAATGAGTATGGAATTACAAGACATATTTCTCCACTGAGAACACCCCAACAGAATGGGATTGCTGAAAGAAGGAATAGATAAAAATTTTATTGTGCCTGAACACTAATGATTGAAAAAGGAATCACACAAACATTCTGGAGAGAAGTTGTAAGTATTGTTGTTTATACACTAAATTGAGTTCAATTGAAGAAAGACACCAATAAGACCCCTTATGAGCTATGGTATGGATACACACCAAATGTGCATTGCTTTAGAATTTTTGGAAGTCAATGTTATATATTGAAAGATGATAGAAATGAAAAGCTTGACTATAAAAGTGATGAAGGAATATCTCTAGAATATTCTACCAAAAGCAAAGCTTATAAATTTCTGAACAAATATTCTAACAAAATCATTGAAAGTGCAAATGTTAAAGTGGATGAATTTGCTGAGGAAAATATTGATGAGGAAATAAGAAAGGAAATGGAAGATTACAATAGATTTGTCTACATTGATGAACCGAACACCTTTCTTGAGAAATAGTATAACGCTACCGAGGGATAGAACAATGCAACCAAGCAATAGGCTACACACACCGAGAATCAGGAAAATTCTCACAATGATGAACCAAGTGATGAAGATCAAAATGAAGGTCAAAATGATGATCAGAATGATGAACAAAGATCTGAACCTGTACTTTCCAAATATGTTAGAAGACACCATCCACAAGACCAAATCATTGGAGACAAAATAGATGGAATGAGAACAATAAGTAAGTCACTAAACACTAGATGTTTAATTTGTGATTTTTAGCCTAAATATGTTAATACTACACTTGAGAATGAAGAATGGGTTAGTGAAATGAATGAAGAGATTGAACAGATTGAGAAGAATAAAACATGGACATTAGTACCTACACTGAGTGACAAAAATGTCATTGGTACCAAATAGATATTTAGAAATAAACCGAATGAGAATGGAGAAGTCACAAGGAACAAATCAAGATTGGTATGCAAAGGGTATGCACAAGAAGAAGGTATTGACTATGGAGAAACCTTTGCACCCGTTGCTAGACTAGAAGGAGTAAGAATTCTACTTGCTTATGCTTCTTTAAAGGATTCAAAGTATACCAAATGGATGTTAAATCTACATTTCTAAATGGAATACTAGAAGAGGAGGTATACATTGAACAAATTGAAGGGTTTGTTGATCCTAACAAGATGAACATTTTGTGTAGACTACACAAAGCCTTGTATAGATTGAAACAAGAACTGAGAGCATGGTATGAAATACTTCACTCTTATCTCATTAGTATTGGATTTGTTAGAACAAGTGATAACAGTAATCTTATCTCATTAGTAGATTATAAACTATAAATAAAAAACCTAATCAATATGTGTGTATGTGTGTGTGTACATGTATGTTAGCACACACCTGTAACAACTAAATCAGAAACTCATTCATAATCAGCTGAATATATAGGATCATGGATGTCTATGTCATTGTCATCATCTTCATAAGGAGGCATTCTGACTAACTCTTTCTGATCCCATTGTGAAACATATCCATTTACAATATTAACACATTGAATCATTGTGTTGTTGTTAACACAATCTTCACAAAAGCATGATTTATCTCTTACTTGAATTAGAGGAGGCTTGTATTGTCATGTAGTCATCACTTGATGTAAACTTCTAATTCCAACAATTGATTGACAATTTTAAGGATTAGATAAATTGATATCTAGATATATACAAATTAAATAAATTTCAAAGTCAGATCAACTCAGTTCAATTATGAAAAATGTGAAATGTACATATGTATAACCTAGAGATAATTAAATTAAATTAAAATTTCAGTTTGAATAATGATTTCTAGTTTTTAATTATACCTATCACTTCCCAAAAGTAACATTTGTTGTGTTTTGTGTCTCGAGTAGTGAAATGATTTCAACACCATTCAACAATTTTCTTTGCATTCTCTATCATGTTACCTTGATATATTTAACAATTTAAAGTACATGTAAATATAAAATTAGTTTATTCAAACTATCAAATGAAGATTAAAGTTCACTAAGTTACAAAGAAATTGAATAATATGAAAATGTATGCATGTATACCTTGAAGTTCATGTTGTCAGAGTGCATGCTTCACACATGCTCCTACTCCATCATGCTCCCCTTTTCCATGTCCACTTTCAAAGAAGTTCCAAATAAACTTAACATTGTGTCTAGCATGTTGCATAACTAACCAATTAAAGGCTTTTGCAAATTTAAATTTACCTACACAATCATGTGTAAAAAATTTTAAAAACACTAAATATATATGATCTCTAGATCTAATATAATTGAGATGTACTATTTAAGAAAATTTAATTTAAGTTTACTTACCCGCACACCCATCAGACTAGATCCAGTGTTGTGAAGCATTTATGTCATGACTTGCAAGATTGTGGAAAAAAATGCCAAAACAATGAACCACATAGCTCCTATCATGAACCTTATAATCACTGATATAGAAATGAACCTCCTTAATGATAGTGCGTTCATTTTGATCTATACTTTCTATCTCATCCAAATTGAATTATGCATGTTTATAGGTCACATGGACAAATATGGCAACTTGATCACAATGATAATATTGACTTTGGAGCTCTTTTTGAGGACAAAATGTATAGTTCTTTGTAAATCTACAATTGAAAGAATACAACTAGGTGGAAAACATTTTTTGGAATCACAAAACTGTTTAGATTTCCATCGTGCACCACAAAAATGTTGGATAAATCATAGATCAAAATCTATCCATGAACTGAAGGTATGGTAATTCACTCTCCTTTGATGGAATTTCTTTTATTCTAGTCCTGTCTTCATTTCGTATTTTTCATATTCAAATCTCTTCCACTAGACTGGTGTTGTAACATCAATTTTATCAAATTGTAAAGGAAATTTATGTAAATTTCCACAATCATTGCATTCATTTTTTATACATTGGACATTGACTTCATCAGAGTATTCTGACTTATCACATAAAATAGATTTCACAAATTTTGTTGTACTTCCAAGAACCATATCTAGATTTAGTACTGACATAACCTTTTTATATGATTGCAAGTATAAGTGAAACTCAACATGATTTTGACAACAACATGTTTCACGAACCTTATTTATGCGCACAAAGAAAGGATGCAACATCTCAAATATTCTCTGACCTATTTTAACATTTGAAAATTCTTGTTTGAATGTTTCAAATAGTTCACTTTGTGTAGTATCGACAAAATGTATTGGATGTGAAATATTCATACCCGTCTCTTCATCTTTAATCTGTATAGTTTCCCTTCTATTGGAAGAAACATGAGTGGTTGGTCCAAAATTCAATGACTCATCTTCTTACATCTTCATAAATTTTATCTTTTCGAGGAACTCTTCAAATCTGTACCCAATTCTTTTCAATGTTCACATCCAACACATTTCTCTTCCTAATATATCTCTGAACAGTTCTTTGAGATACCTTGAGTAAATCAGAAACTACTTGAACTTGATTTCTGTGTGTCAATCTCTTATTGGTAATTATAGTCATCAATGCTCTTTGAGAAACATTTGAATCAGATCCTCCATGATTTGTCCTGTTAACAACGTTCAATGCATCTTGCAAATTTTCAATTATTGTTTCTTTTAGTTTACCTCCTTGTACAATTTTCCTATCATCAACACCTATCAACTCCAAAAATGGAGTCATTTGTCTTTTTTGGAATAAAATTGCAAAAAATTGTGATTTTCCCACAAAATTTTTATCCTCAAAATATTCCTTCAACATGTTTTTGACATGTAATTTAATAGTGCTTTCAGGTATCAGGTGCTCTAGTGCAATTTGACTGACAAGTGATTCCTCATTCATCTCCATAAAATTTTTCATTGTAGGATAAATATGTATACCTTGACTACTACCAATATGCTCCCCTAGTTGATTTGTACCATCTTCAACATCCATAGGTTCTTCTTCAACATCGATAGGTTCTTCTTCAACATTGACTTGTTGCTCTTCAATAAGTTTCGCAAGACCTTTAATTTGGTCATCCCTTTTACGATCATATTTCCTTGTTCTAGTCCTTTTATTTCCCATTTCTCAAATAGAAGAAAAAAAAAATACTTTCAGAATCCTTCTTGATTAAAAAACTTGCAAAGTCACACTCCTCAGCTCACAAAATGATTTTATCGCTTTCTCAAAAAACCTTATATATTCTGAAATAAGAATTTAATTTCGTAATTGATATTTGTTTTTCTTTAAATAAATTTTATATATATCTTTCAAATTGAAAGGGTGGGTTGCCCATGTGACCACTCGTGGGTGGCCGACCACCTAGGTAGACTCAGTCGAGTAAGACTCGGCCGAGTCTATCTAGGTGGCATGCCATGTTGGCAACCAAACCTCCAAAACACACCAAATCAGCAAGTTGACACTTCTGCTGGTTTTTTCTCTACTCAAATAGAACAATATCAAAAAACTAAAAGTATCCTTTTCTAGATCTCGAAACTACGATTCTTGATATATAAATTTTATATTGTTTTGACTGACTGCAAAACATTGAACAAATTTGTTAAAAGATGCATGTAGGTTATTAAAGCTTTCGGAAGTTGTTGATTCAAAAAATATAAAAAAATTTCTAAATCAATTCAGAAATTTTTTAAAATCATATATAACACTAGAAAAGAGAGTCCTCTTCAATAATATGTATTTTTTTTGGTTTTTGGTAGAGTTTTGAAAGGGGAAAAATGGTGGGAGACAAAAACTGTTGATTTCAAGTAAGTTCAACTTTGAATACTTATAACGGGAAAAATATACATTGAAAACATTTCTTTCTTTTATTTTGCACTAGCTATACATGTCATCTAAAACATATTTTGAAATTGGAGGAAAAAACAATTTTTTACTTACAATGATTTGGCAGGAAGTAAACTCCCTGATTTATAGTATTTTTCATGAAATGAAAAATGGACCTAAAAAATTCAAAAAATATATTAATTTTGGTTCATTTTTTTAAAAACAATTTATAGCATATAATTCATCCTATTTCAAACATTTCATCATTTTACATCATCTTCAAATTCTCAACAGAAATGTGACTTTTAAGCCCTTGAAGTTTTATAGTTTTGGTGTTGTTAACCTTTTCCTTTGTAAAAGGGAGACATATTATTGTGCTTTTACCCCTCAAAATTGTATAAATTTTGCAAATATTTATTAAATTGAAAGGAAATAGGTAAGATCTTGGAAAATACAAAAAAACAAGAATAACAGAGCCCTCAAATTCTGAAACTTGACATTCACTAGAAAATTCTTAAGAAATACTTTTAAATAAAATGAAACGCTCCAATTTTAAAAGGAAAGCAACGTCGATTTGAGGTGCTCCAATTTTAAAAGGAAAGCAACATCTATTTGAGACACTCCAATTTTAAAAGGAAAGCAACGTCTATTTGAGTAGTACTATAGAACCTAATTGTGAACCAAGAGAATAATCTACTGTATGTACATAAGGTGTAGGGAAATACATGTCCACATATTGGCTCTACACACCATCTTTGCATGCACGGACTGCATCACTGTCCAGACCACGTGGATAATGATTTTTTAGCTTGTAATAAACACTTCCTCACAATCTGTAACCACAAAAAAATCCAATCAAGTCCCTTTTGTTTTTCCTGTCATGACATGGATAATGGTGCATTCTCTTACATCGAAAGTGTGAACGCCTCTATAAAAACCAATTAAAATCTTACAAAATTAATTTTAAATAATCAATGCTTAAAAATTGATCAATTCTTTTATGTTGAACATTAGGATAGAATGTAATACATGAAAAATCTAAAATTGTATTGGCTGTGAGAGACGAGTTTAATCACAATTTAATATTGGCTCCTACTAACTAATAATAAATAATAATAATAATAATAATAATAATAATAATAATAATAATAAATAGATTGACTTATAAGTTACATTTGTAAGATATAGTTTTTATGTTTGAAATTAGTGGATGTGTGTTTTTATCATGAATATTGTTCTTTTTTTTATATTAATGTAAAGCATATATTTATTAAAAAATATCTATCTAAAGTAACAAGTTTAGTTTTGTTGAAAATTGATATATAACATAATGTATTAAATTTAATAATTAATAAGATGCAGTATTTGTTCATGTATGGGGGTACTAGTAGATGCAACCCCGTGTTGTTTCACTCTACAAGTTCGTGAATTCCATTGCCTTGATTCCATCGAACATGCAGTGGTTCACGACCATCCCTAATACAAATCATTTGCACTTGAACATTATGACCTGCAAATTGAGAGGAACCTCCTTACAGCAATATGGTGAGAATGCACGAAATAACAGAATATAGAGCAATAGCAGAACTTAGAATGAATCTATTGATCGCGGGCCACTTCGAGGGGGTAACCTCCTTTGAGCAAG
>MU223377.1:367221-412427 GCA_018584345.1 Thuja plicata | reverse complement strand
TATATATATATATATATATATATATAAGCCTTGTCAATTCGGCCTTAATAACCTTTGGATTGAATGTGTGTGATGTGTATTTATGACATGAAGTGTGGAGGTGAAATCAGATGGGATTTTGATTGAGAATAGAACATACAAAGCTGCAACATAATATCCGATCAATGAGGATCATGTCTTATAAGCCAGAGCAAATATCTGAATCAGCAAAGATAGTTGCATCGACAGATAGGTCAATCCATTTTTTCTCTCTAACAATTGTAGAAGTGATCCAAAATCTCTTTACATAGTAGACTTAACAATCTTTTTGTAAATCCTCTCACAAGGTAACATTTCTACATTAAAATGTTTGAAGAACTCTAACAAGGCCACTCCTTACAAGGTGATCAAATCCTCTAACAGGGTCACACCTAACAGTGTGTTATTGTAACCTTTAACATGGTTGGCTCCTAATAGGGCTCACTTCAGAAGAGTGAAAAATAGTAACTAGTTGCAATTGGTAGTTTTTCCTCTTTTGGGTTTCCACATTAAATCTTGGTGTTATTTGTGTATATTTTATTTACTTTATGGTTTATGTTTCTGCAATTAATTACTAAAGGCTAATCACAGTTAATATCTTAAGATTTGCTATGTTAATCGAGTGATAGTAGAATATCAGTGTTAAACAAGCAACAGTGAAAAGTTTGTTTAAGACATCTAAGGGACTTGAATTTATTTTTGCGGTAACTAATTTGCCCCTCCCCTCTCAGTTACTCAACTCATTTCCAAAAATTGGTATCAGAGCTGTTGGTGGTTTGAGGGAAGGTTTCAAGGTCTAAGCTAAAGATCAGATATGTCTTGCAGAAGGGAGAGCCCTAAGCTTAACAAAGACAACTTCGCTGCATGGAAAGATTTGATGAGGCTACATCTATCTACTATTGGAGACACTGGTTTTCAATTCCTAGATCACAAGTACGTGGAACCGCTGAGACCTGTGTCTGTGGAACAAATGATAGACATGAAGAATCATAACATAATGATGATTTATATAGCTTCTTCACTCATCTATGCCAAATTTGATGAAGTAAAGGACTGCCCTACTACCTATGATATGTGGAAGAAACTAAATGCTATACATGGAGTAGATGACAATGTAAAGAGAGCCAAAGTAGAAAGTCTCAGAGGTCAGTTTGATCAAATGAAAATGAAAGAAGGAGAAAACATTACAAAATACAGTGAAAGAATCAAGAAAAGTGTTAGTGCCATCTAGCCACCAATGGAAAAATTGAAGGAAAAATAGGGGTTAGTAAGGTATTGAGAACTTTTCTTCCTATCTATGCTATTAGAATTTCAGCTATTCAAGAGATAAGGCACAATAATGATATAACTCTAGATGCATTGGTTGGAAGGCTTACAACTTTTGAGTTGGATAACTTTGACAATTACTCTCCTAATCCTAGCAATTTTGAGTCTGCATTCAAAGATAAATTAAACCTTGGTAAGATGAAAGGAAAAAATATTGACAATGACAGTGATGATGAATCTGATGATGAAGATCTAGAAATCATTGAAGCATTACTTGCGAAGAGAGATGCCAAAGGAAAGTACAAAGAAAGAGTACCATTGATTTTATTTTCATGTAATGAGGTTGGTCACATTGATTCTAAGTGTTCAAACAAAGAAGACAAAGATGAGAAAAAGTTCAACAAGTACAAAGGAAAGAAATATTTCAAAAGTTACAAAATCTACAAGGACAAAGGCAAGAAATCTATTTATATTGCTAAAGATTCTGATAGTGATGAAGATGAAGATGAAATGGTTTACATTTGTATTAAGGATGAGTCAAACAATGAAGATAATGAAAAGACCGCACTTTACTCTCATATTAGAAAAAATGACACTTGGATAATTGATAGTGGTTGTTCTCATCACATGACTGGTGATAAAGCCAAATTTGAACATCTTGAGCACTATGATGGTGGGAGTGTCAGTTTTGAGAATGATGAACCTTGCTATGTGAAAGGTAAAGGTTGTATTGCTTTAACTGAAGGAATCAAATGTGATAATGCTTATTGGGTTGAAGGAATAAGGAATAATATACTAAGTGTGGCACATCCTAATAACATAGGTTTCAAGGTAGAGTTCATGAATGGTAAGGCCAAGCTCCTAGATGGTAAGGGAAACCTAGTTGGAACTAGCAGGAAAATAAAAGGTAATCTATTTTATCTTGATCTCAATGAAAGTTCATGTTTTATTGCACAAGTAGAAGAAAGATGGTTATGGCATAAAAGGTTATGTCATCTGAACTTTGATAACCTGGTCAAGATAAGCAAGAACAAAAGAGTAATATGTATTCCTATTTTGAAGAAACCTGAACTAGCAATATGCAAACAATGTTAAATTGGGAAGATGGGTAAGACTGGTTTCAAGAGCAAGAATTACCATACAAAAGATAAATTGGAGTTAGTGCATACTTACTTGTGTGGACCAATCAAAACAACTAGTTATAGAGGTGAGAATTATTTCATTCTATTTTTTGATGAACATTCCAGAATGATGACTGTTATGTTTCTCAAAGAAAAGTCAGAAGCTTTTCATAAGTTTAAGTGGTACCTTGCTAGAGTTGAAAATGAAATAGGAAAGAAACTTAAATGCTTGAGATCTGACATAGGAGTTGAATTCATTTCTAATGAGTTCAATGAATTCTGAAATGAAAGAGGAATCAAGAGACAAATATCTGCCCTAGGTACTCCACAACAGAATGAGATAGCAGAAAGAAGGAACAAATCTACTATGGATTGTGCAAGAACCTTGATGATTGAAAAAAATATTGCTACCAAATACTGGAAGGAATCCATCAACACTGCAATTCACACCATGAACAAAGTTCAACTGAAGAAAGGTATTGATCAAACACCTTTTGAATTATGGTATGGCTATAAACCCAATATCCATTATTTAAAAGTATTTGGCAGTAAATGTTACATCTTGAAGGAAGCAAGAAATGGAAAATTTTATGTAAAAGGTGATGAAGGTATATTCCTAGGCTACTCCTGCAAAAGAAAATCATATCAATGTTTGAACCTTGCTACTCATAAAGTCATAGAAAGTGTACATGTAAAAATTGATGAGTTTAAAGAGAGAAGTGAAGAACAAAGCAATAAAGAGCCTAAGGGCTACATAAATTTTTTATATTATGAACCTGACACTATACCTAAGACATAGGAAATGGTGATTGGACAGAAACCATGTCAACCACTAAATTCATCTGCACAAATCTTGTTGCAACTTTTGCAACCCAGACTGCTAACTGAAGAAATCAAGTCTCAGACTGAAGAAATTGAGTCACAAATAGAGGGAACCGAGTCATAGATAGAGGCACCTAAGTCTCAGAAAGAGGCTCCCAAGTCTAAGACAGTAGAACCTGAGTACTAGTTGGAAGAGTATAACAAAAATTTTGAACATGGTGAACCAAGTGGATCAAATCTAGAATCAAAGAGGAAGGAACATGTACTTGAAAAATATGTCAAAAGGCATCATGCATGTGAACAAATAATTGGAAATCAAACAGAAGGTGTAATGACAAGGAACAAAATTAAAGGTACATGTTTACTTAGTGAAATTGAACCTAGATCTATTAAAGATGCATTGAATGATGAAAGATGGATAGAAGTCATGAATGAAGAGATTGAGCATATAGAAAAAAACAAAACCCAGACTCTTGTACCTAGACCAAAAGACAAGAATGTGATTGGCACTAAGTGGGTTTTCAGAAACAAGATGAATGAAAAAGGTGAAGTTTCTAGAAACAAAGCAAGATTAGTATGTAAAGGATATTCTCAAGAAGAGGTTATTGATTATAGAGAAACCTTTTCTCTTGTTGCAAGACTTGAAGGAGTCAGAACTCTTCTGGCATATGCTGCACACAAAGGATACAAGGTATATCAAATGGATGTAAAATCTGCATTCTTGAATGTAATTCTTGAAGAAGAAGTCTATATTGAGAAACCTAAAGGTTTTTTTTATCCGAAAAAAGGAATATGGTTTGCAAATTGCATAAATCCTTGTATGGACTGAAACAAGCTCCTAGAGCTTGGTATGAAAGATTGCATGGTTACTTGATAAGTATTGTATTTCAGAGAATGAATGACAATAGTAGCTTGTAAATCAAAAAAAGGACCTCAGAACAAAATACTATTAGGAGAGATATTTTTTGATGATATACTATTTATTGGATATGATGATTTATGCAAAGCATTCTTTGAAGCTATGAGTAAGGAATTTGAGATGTCTATGTTTGGTGAAATCAAATTCTTTGTTGGTTTACAATTTTATCAAATGAAGGATGGTATCTACATTACCCAGTCCAAATACATCAAAGAGATACTGAAGAAATTTGGAATGGAAGATTCTAGACCAGTTGGAACACCTATGCTTACTAGACATAAGTTGTGTAAGGATGATGATTCAAAGGAGGTAAATTAGACTACCTACAGATCCACGATTGGTAAACTTCAATATGTTGTTCACACTAGACCTGATGTTGCATTAGCAGTTGGTATTGTTGCATGGTTTTGAGCTAATTATAGAGAGAATCATTTCATGACTATCAAAATGATTATGAGATATCTTAAGGGTACTAAAGAATATATATTATGGTATAAGAAAGGAGGAAAATTTGATTTGAAGACTTTTACTAATGTTGATTGAGCAGGAAGTGTTGATGATAGAAAGAACACAAGTGGTGGAGCATTATTCCTTGGTAAGCGATTAGTCTCTTGGACCAGTAAGAAAGACAACTACATTTCTCAGTCTATTGCCGAGGGAGAGTATGTTGTTGCAGCAGTAAATTGTTCAAATATCATATGGTTCAAACAGTTGTTGTCAGGTATGAAGGAGTAAATTAAAGAACCAGTTATTATCTACAGTGACAACACTAGTGCAATTAACATTTCAAAGAACCAGTTATTATCTACTGTGACAAAACTAGTGCAATTAACATTTTAAAGAACCCTATGATGCACACGAAAAATAAACATACTACAATAAAGTATCATTTCTTGAGAGAATTGGTTCAGGACAAGAAAGTAAGGTTGGAAATATTGTTTGGAAAGCTACAATGAAAACAATTATTGTTTTGTCATTGATGTCAAACCTTAACTGGTGAGACTATTTCTATCTATTTGAGTACCATATATATTGATTGATGGAGGAGATTTAACAAGAAGACCAAGAAGAATGGTTGAGTTATGAGGAATTACAAAGGGTACTTTATCAGTTAGCACATTGGCAAAGTGATATGTTGTTTATCTTTCACTGACAGTTTACTAAGAATAGTTTATTCCGAGAAAGTTTTTGTGTCAATTGAGCACCAGTGTGTGCCGAGTGTCAGTAAATTTCTGAGCAAGTTTTATGTTGGCTGAGCAGCAGAATTTTGATGATTGATGAGATTTAAGATCTCTGGCCGAAATAGTTGATGTTATTGGGATATGTAAAGTTAATTAAGGAAAAGCATGTTTGATCTACTCTATGTAAATGCACAGGTAACCATAATTAATGCATGGATCAAAGATTTAATTAGAGATTTTATTGGAGAAATAAATTAAATGTAATGATGTGAAGATCCATTGGATCTGACCTAGCCTAAGATCTATGATCTTGATTAAGAGGCAAAAATATGTATTTGACCTAGATGGAGAGGTATATGATAACCTCAAGGGGTTATTCATGTAAGAAGAGTGAGAGTAGCTATGTATACAAAGAATGCAAGAGGTTTGCATGGTTAATTGACTGATTGGCAAGATCTAAGAAAAGAAGGATGAGTAGAGAAACAAAGAGAGATTGCTTCATGAATTCCCAAGAAGATCTGGAGTTTGAGATGAGAATGGAGACCACTCAGTGAATTAGCATTAGAGCTGAATTGGATTTGGATTGCAAAGTAAGTTGTATGAATCAGATCAAAACTTGTTGATTACTTTTTAACCATTGTATCAGTTGAAATCCTTTAACCAGGTTGACCTAATAGTCATTGTATAAATCCTTTGAGCAAGGTGACAATCAGATTGGAATGTTCTAAGTCCTCTAACAAGGCCACTCCTGCCAGGGTGTTTAAATCCTTTAACCAGGTCACATTTATCAATGTGTTTTGTAACCTTTAATAGGGTTGGCTCTTAACAGGGCATCACTTCAGAAGAGTGAAAACTTGATAGCATGTTATTGGTGGGTTTTCCCAAATTGGGTTTCCATGTTAAATACTGGTGTCAACTTGTGTGAATGTTTATATTGTATTTTACTGTTAAGTTTCTGCAAGCTTATTTCATCTGAACAGTAAACTGCATACTTATATTGTTAACTTATGCTATCACTGTCGAGCAGATCTGAGTTTTTTAATTTGGTATAAAGATTTAAATTAGCACATCTAGACATGTGGATAAATGATTCACCCCCCCCTCTCAGTTATTCTAAATTCATTCTAACAATTGGTATCAGAGCTTTGGTCTCTTGAAAAAGTTTGAAGGTACTTGGAGAAAAAAGATCAAGATGTATAAAAGGGAGGTACCAAAGTTGAACAAGGGCAACTTTCTAGCATGGCAAAGTTTGATGAAATTTCATTTGGTTGGTGTTGGTGATTTTGCTAAACGTCTTATTGATCAAGAATATGTATCCCCTATAGGAGCTCTCAATACTACACAATTAAGAAAAAAACAAGAACATAATCAAGCAATGTTGGAGATTGCATCATCCTTGAACTATCATGAGTTTGAAGACAAAAGGACTATAAAGGTGCAAAGTAAATGTGGGATACTCTTGAAACCATCTATGGAGGTGACATGAATGTGCTAAGAGCCAAATCTAAAAGCTTGAGAGGTAAGTTTGATGAAATGAAAATGCAAGAAGGAGAAAATATAGTTTCATATTATGGTAGGATAAAGGAAGTTGTAAATGCTATTAGAGGAGCTAAAGGAACCATTGATGATAACACCATCATGAGCAAGGTACTGAGAACACTTCTTCCTATTTATTCTATTAGAGTATCTGCAACTCAAGAATTAAGATGTACTCCTAACAACAATTTGACTTTCGAAAGCTTGGTAGACATACTTACTGCATTCGAGATGTCAAATTTTGATAACTATACTCCACAAGCCATTGAATCTGAATTCAAGTCCTAGATGGTCCTCAACAAATCAAACAAAGGAAAGAAATGTGTGGATAGTGACAATGACACTTCTGATGATGATCTAGAAGAAATTGAGGCACTTATGGCAAGAAGACTGTTAAGAGGAAAAAGAAAATTCAAAGATAAACTTCCTATTATTTGTTTTTCATGTAACAAAGTTGGTCATATTGCTGCAAGATGTCCTGATAAGAATGACAAAGATGAGAGAAGAGACAGCAAGTATAAAGACATAAAGGATGACCAAGACTTCAGGAAGTACAAGGATTACAAAAACAAATGTAAGAAGTCCCGCTATATAGTTGAAGAAACTTCTGACAATGATTCTAACAAATCTAATGAAAATGATATAGAAGTTATGTATGTTGCAATGAAAGATGATTCTGATGATGATGATGAGAAAACTACACTAATTTATTATTTGAGTAAAGGTGATTGTTGGATTATTGACAATGGTTGATCACATCACATGACCAGTGATAAAGACAAATTTGAAACCTTAGATCAGTGTATAGGTGGTTATGTTAAATTTAGAAATCATACACCATGTCGTGTTAAAGGCAAAGGATCAATTCACTTAACTGACAAAATCAGATGTGATGATGTATATTGGGTTGATGATCTTAAATATAACCTATTGAGTGCTTCACAAATGAATACTTTTGGTTACAGAGTTGAAATCCATCACAGGAAAGAAAAGATCTATGATGCTAATTGAGAATTAGTTGGAGGTGGTGAGAAAACAAAAGGTAACTTGTTCTATCTGGATTTAGCTGATGAGACATGCTTGTTTGCACAATATAATGATGTTTGTTTATGGCATAAAAGGTTGTGTCATGTAAACTTTGATAACTTGGAAAGCATAAGCAAATTGAAAAAGGTTAGAGAGCTGCCTAAGTTAAAGAAACCTGAAAATGCAATGTGCAAGCAATGTCAATTAGGAAAGATGACTAAATCTAGTTTCAAAAGCAAAAATCATACTTCTGAGAATATTATAGAATTGGTTCATACTGACCTTTGTGGACCTATTGATAAAAAAAAGTTACTGTGTTGACAAATATTTTATCTTATTTGTTGATGATTACTCTAGAATGATGACTGTTATGTTTCTTAAAGAAAAATCTGATACATTCCAGTTGTTTAAGTGGTACTTGGCAAAAGTTGAAAAAGAAATAGGTAAAAATCTAAAATGTTTGAGATCTGACAGAGGAGGTGAGTTCATTTCTAATGAGTTTAACAAGTTTTGGAATGAAAGAGGGATAAAAAGACAGATGTCCACACCTAGGACTCCACCACAGAATGGTATAGCTAAAAGAAGAAATAGATCTAACATGGATTGTGCCAGAACACTAATGATGGAGAAAAATGTTGCACAAAAATATTGGAGAGAAGTTGTAAGTACAAAAACTTATACCCTTAACATAGTACAAGTAAAAAAAGGTACAAATACTACACCTTATGAGCTATGGTATGGATATGCACCTAGTGTAAGCTACTTTAAATTTTTTAGAAGTAGATGTTTCATACTGAAGGATAACAGAAATGGAAAACTTGATGCTAAAGGTAAGGAAGGCATATTTCTTGGTTATTCAACTAAGAGTAAGGATATAAGTGTTTGAATTCTAATACTAACAAAATAGTGGAAAGTGTAAATGTTAAAATTGATGAATATGTAGAAAGAAATGAAGAAGAAAGCATCACTAAGCTTGAGAGTTACAAATCATTCACCTATCCTGATGAGGTAGATTATAACAAATTACCTAAGACTAAAACTGAAGTTGTCGAGCAACAGTCTGCACCTGCCAAGTCACAAAATGAAATTTTCGGGCAACAGGAGGTGACTGCCGACCTATCTGATGGAGATTCTGAGTCACAGTTTCAACCTGAATTGAACATGAATGATCAATTTGAAGCACAGAAAGAACCTACTTTGGCAAAGTATGTTAGAAGGCACCATAAACCTGATCAAATCATAGGAGCAAAAGATTATGCAGTCATGAAAATAGGAAAATTGAGAGAAGACACCTGCTTGTTATGTGATTTTAATTTGAGCCTAAAATAGTAAAAGATGCTTTAGACAATTAAGACTAGATTCAAGCCATGAACGAAGAAATTGAAAAAATTGAAAAGAACAATACTTGGACACTTGTACCTAGGCCAAATGATAAAAATGTAATTGGTACTAAGTGGGTATTCAGAAACAAACTGAATAAGCATGGACAGGTAACAAGAAACAAAGCTAGACTGGTATGCAAGGGTTATGCACAAGAGGAAGCAATTGATTATGGAGAAATATTCACCCTAGTTGCAAGATTGGAAGGTGTCAGAACCTTACTTGCATATGTAGCCTACAAAGGATTTAAAGTCTATCAAATGGATGTGAATTCAACATTTCTAAATGGAATGTTAGAAGAAGAAGTCTACATTGAAAAAGCTGATGGATTTGTAGACCCAATAAAAAGGAATATGGTTTGAAAGCTACACAAAGCACTATATGGACTGAAGCAAGCACCCAGAGCATGGTATGAAAGATTGCACAGCTATATGATGAAGATTGAATTTGCAAGAACAAATGACAACAACAATTTGTATTTGAAGACAGAACAAAGTAAAGGTACTTTATTAGCTAAAATTTTTGTTGATGACATTATCTTTTGTGGTCAAGATATGTTATGCCAAGCATTTGCAAAGGAGATGCAAACTAAATTTGAGATGTCTATGTTTGGTGAAATAAAATCTTTTGTTGGCTTACAAATATATCAGATGAAGAATGGTATCTATATTACTCAATCAAAATATGTCAAAGAGATACTAAAAACTTTTGGAATGGAGGATTCAAAACCAGTAAGTACTCCTATGGATACTGGACAGAAGTTAACCAAAAATGATGAGACAAAAGAAGTAAATAAAACAATGTACATATCAATGATTGGAAAGCTGCAATATGTTGTACATAGTAGACTTGATGTTGTATTAGCTGTTGGTATTGTTGCTAGATTTTCTACCAATCCCAAAGAAACTCATATGATGGTAGTAAAAAGGATTTTGAGATATTTGAAAGGAACTGATGAATATGGTCTATATTACAGAAGGAATGAGAAATTTGAAGTCATTTTTTATACTGATTCTGATTGGGCTGGAAATGTAGATGACAGAAAACGCACCACAAGAGGATCATTTCTTTTGGGAAAAAGATTAGTTTCATGGACAAGAAAGAAACAAAACTACACCTCACAATTTGCAGCTGAAGCCGAGTATGTGGCAACAGTAGTTAATTGGTCTAATATTGTGTGGTTGAAGATACTACTGAAAGGTATGAAAGAAGAGATCATAGAACCAATTGTCATATATTGTGATAACAAGAGTGCCATTAATATTTTGAAGGACCCTGTAATGCACTCTAAGACAAAGAATATAGCTATCAAGTATCATTACTTGAGGGAGCTAGTTCAGAAGAAGGAAGTGAGATTGGAATATGTGAACACTAAGGAACAGTTAGCAGACATATTTACAAAGGCACTACCCAAGGATGCTCATGAGTATCTGCGAGGTAAATTGGGGGTGATTCTCCTAACTGAAGCTAATTATTTTAGAATGATATTGTTGCATCAAATGTTATATTCAGAATATTTTTCACATTGATGCACAGATAGTCACACTTTAGGATGTTGCCTAATGTTGTGAAAGACAGACTAGGACAGAAAAAGAAAAAGAAGTCATAAGCAAGATGATAGGAACAACATGATGCAGAGTTTAGAATAGAAGAATCTGCATGATGAAGATGTCAATGTCTTTGGCATTGTTTTCAAAGAGGGAGAAGTTTACTGAAAGAGGGAGAATTATACTACGAAAGATATAGAGAGAGTTTACTACGTAGAGGAAAAGAGATTGATAAATAGAAATAGAAAGATATCAATGTGATTATAGACACAGAGGGAGTAATGTTTTACAGATGAGAATCAGAATGAAGCTAAAGACATTAATAAAAATTTGTTCATACAAGGAACACATGCACTTTTTGGATTGTATAGTAACTATGTTTGTAATATTATTGATTTATTATTTTGTGTTGCCATCAATGCCAAAGAGGGAGATTGTTGGAAATATTGTTTGGAAAGCTACAATGGAAACAATTCTTGTTTTGTCATTGATGTCAAACCTTAACTGGTGAGACTATTGCTATCTATTTGAG
The DNA here is from genome assembly GCA_018584345.1 of Thuja plicata. NCBI lineage: Eukaryota > Viridiplantae > Streptophyta > Pinopsida > Cupressales > Cupressaceae > Thuja > Thuja plicata. The sequence continues at coordinate 401,079 of MU223377.1, read as the reverse complement.
TACCATATCTATTGATTGATGAAGGAGATTTAACAAGAAGACCAAGAAGAATGGTTGATTTATGAGGAATTACAAAGGGTACTTTATCAGTTGGCACATTGGCAAAGTGATATGTTGTTTATCTTTCACTGGCAGTTTACTGAGAATAGTTTATGTCAAGCAATTTTTTGTGTCAGCTGAGCACCAGTGTGTGCCAAGCATATTTTCTGTATGTACCGAGCATCAGTAAATTGCCAAGTAAGTTTTGTGTCAGCCAAGCAGCAGTATTTTTATGATTGATGAGATTTAAGATCTCTTGCTGACATAGTTGATGTTATTGGGATATGTAAAGTTAAGGATATGCACGTTTGATCTACACTATGTAAATGCACAGGTAACTGTAATTAATGCATGGATCAAAGATTTAATTGGTGATTGTATTGGAGAAATAAATTAAATGTAATGATAGGAAGATCCATTGGATCTAACCTAGCCTAAGATCTATGATCTTGATTAAGTGGTAAAAATATGTATCTAACCTAGATGGAGAGGTATATGATAACCTTAAGGGGTTATTCATGTAAGAAGAGTGAGAGTAGCTATGTATATAGAGAATGCAAGAGGTTTGCATGGTTAATTGACTAATTGGCACGATCTAAGGAAAGAAGGCTGAGTAGATAAGCAAAGAGAGATTGCTTGATGAATTCCCAAGTAGATCTGGAGTTTGAGATGAGAATGGAGGCCACTCAGTGAATTAGCATTAGAGCTGAATTGGATCTGGATTGCAAAGTAAGTTGTATGAATCAGATCAAAATTTGTTGATTACTTTCTAACCATTCTATCAGTTGAAATCCTTTAACCAGGCTGACCTAACAGTCATTGTATAAATCCTTTGATAAAGGTGACATTCAAATTGGAATATTCTAAGTTCTCTAACAAGGCCACTCCTGACAGGGTGTTTAAATCCTTTAACCAGGTCACATTTAGCAATGTGTTTTATAACCTTTAACATGGTTGGCTCTTAACAAGGCATCACTTCAGAAGAGTGAAAACTTGATAGCATGTTATTGGTGGTTTTTCCCAAATTGTGTTTACACGTTAAATATTGGTGTCAACTTGTGTGAATGTTTATATTGTGTTTTACTGTTAAGTTTCTGCAAGCTTATTTCATTTGAACAGTAAACTACATACTTATATTGTTGACTTATGCTATCACTGCCGAGCAGATCTGAGTTGTTTAATTTGGTATAAAGTTTTAAATGGGCACATCTAGACCTGTGGATAATTGATTCACCCCCCTCTCAGTTATTCTAAATTCATTCTAACAGTGAATACTAAAGACCAAATTGCAGACATATTCATAAAACCATTACCCAAGGATGCATTCTTGTATCTTAGAGGAAAGCTAAGGGTGATTCCCCTAACTGAGGCTCACTAATGGATAGATTATTGGTGCATCAACCGAGCTAGAGAACAAATTTAACATGTTGATGCAGATATTCAGAGCTCATTGCATATGAATCAGTACAAACAGCTACACTACAACTTTCTTGGATATGTATTGGATGGTGTCATTGGCATTAGTTGTCAAAGAGGGAGAGATTATTGATGTCATGCCAAAGAAATTATTAAAAGAAAGATTACTGCTCAGAAGAGATTGATGACAGAGCGAGAATTTTTTTCAGAAACACAGATTAATGTAAGAGGGAGAAATCTGTATTTCAGTGATTGTGAAGACAGAGGGAGTTTTCTGGATAAGAATCAGAATGAAGCTAAGGACATTAATAAAATTTGATTTATGTTTCTGTTTCTCTATAATTCTTTGTATTATGACATGTTGTGTTGTCATCAATGCCAAAGAGGGAGATTGTTGATGACAATTATTCAATTGTGTATTGTCATTTATGTTTACACAAATATAGTGATGTATACACAAATGCCTAATCCTATCCGAGCATAGTCAGTGTTTGCCAAGCTCTCTCGGGCATTGAAGAAGACCAAAGTGATTTTCAGTTCTAATCGAGTTCACTCAGGCATTACAGTGTTAGTCAGACATTGAAGGATTTTAGTATTAACCGAGTTATGCTTTTAGTGTCAACCGACTAACAACAGTTTATGTTTTATTGTTAATTGGTTATATACAGCCAAAAAACTTAAGTTTCATTGATTATTTGAAAGGTTATTAAGGCCAACTTGACAAGGCTTGTCATATATCAATAAGGTCAAGTTTGGATTGAATATGTGTGATGTGTGTTTATGACATGAAGTGTGGAGGTGAAATCAGATGGGATTCTGATTGAGAACAAATCATGCAAAGCTGCAACAGAATATCTGATCAGTGAGGATCAAGTCTTATAAGCCAGAACAGAGATTTGAATCAGCAAAGGCAGTTGCTTCGACAAACATGTCAATCCATTTTTACTCTCTATCAATTATGGCGGTGATCCAAAATCTCTTTACGGAGTAGACCTAATAGTCTTTTTGTAAATCCTCTCACAAGGTGACATTTCTACATTGAAGTGTTTGAAGACCTCTAACAAGGCCACTCCTTACAGGGTGATTAAATCCTCTAACAGGGTCACACCTAACAGTGTGTTATTGTAACCTTTTAGAGGGTTGGCTCCTAACAGGGCTCACTTCAGAAGAGTGAAAAATAGTAACTAGTTGCAATTGGTGGTTTTTCCCATATTGAGTTTCCACGTCAAATCTTGGTGTTATCTATGTACATTTTATTTTCTTTATGGTTTATGTTTTTGCAATTAATTAGTAAAGGATAATCATAGTTAATATCTTAAGATTTTCTATGTTAACCGAGTGACAGTAGAATATCTGTGTTAACCGAGCAACAGTGAAAAGTTTGTTTAAGATATCTAAGGGACTTGGATTTGTTTTTGTGGTAACTGATTCACCCCTCCCCTCTTAGTTACTCAACTCATTTCCAACATAAGGCTCTCCTTGATTTTCTATTTTATAATTTGAAAAAAGAAAACATCAGTCCTTGATTAGTCTTTAAGAATTCTATTGTTGCGTTCTTTCCAAATATTCCAAGCCAATATTGGGGGAATTTGCATCTATGATAGACTTCTAATAATAGGATGCAAGTTGAAAGGACAACAATTCCATTGAGCCATTAAACCCTTAATGGACATCAGGGTGGCATATGACACATAAAGCAGAGAGATTCTAGTTCTATATCTCAGTAGCATAAGAGCAATATAGGAATATATGATCAATACTGTCACTATTTGAAAGGCATAAGCTACATTTGTTAACCATAAAAAAAAATGCTCATATTTAAATTGTCTATCTTTAGCACATTCCCATGAGCTAAGATCCACCAGAAACTGTTAACTTTTAGAATTAGGTGGGGGATCCAGACATGCTTCCATAATTGATTGCTATCATCATAGAACTCCATAATCCAATAAGTCAATTTGACAGTAAAAGTCCCTAAGTGGTTGTAACTCCAAATCCACTCATCCTTGTTGAAAGGAGAAAAAATGGAACAGTATGGAAGAAGGGGAAGCAAGTTAATATTCTCTCCTTATAAGTGTCTTATTTCCTATGAATACATTCCTCCCCCATTTTGAAGTTGTTCTTTAACATCTTTCCATTAAATCCCCCTTTTAACATATTACATTGTTAATAATTTATGTTGAGAGGTATTTTAATAAATACTGATGTGTGAAATGCAATGGCATAAATGTATTAACAAAAATATTTAATGTTCTGAAATAGATTAAAATAACTTTTTAACAAATATAAGACAAAATAATATTTATATATTTTAATTATGTGAATGATAGATCAGTCTCTTCTTTAATTCTGATTTATCTTAGAAAATTCTAGAAATATAATCACAAGGAACTGTGAAAATTTCATGTTGCCAATAAATATAAGATCTTTTAGATGTTTTTACCTATACAACTAAGACAAGAGGACAGTGAGGGGATTCTCGTTGGAGAGGATTCCTTCTAGAAGTCAATTTTCCAGCCGTAAAAATTGGCTGAGAAAAATCAAGATCCTTGATTGCAACGTCTGCTTCAGCTTCAATGAAATGAACTCCTTGATTATTACACTCTATATTAGGCTCACCATAATGGGTCATAATAAATCTTCTGGCCACTGCATAATGCAGTACTATTATCTCATAGAGTTCCTTCTTAATCTCACTTCCCATCTCTTGGAATGTCTTATGTTGAACTCGTTTGTAAACAAAGAAATTCCCAGACTAGTGGCAAGAACACTGAGTTCTATGTTGGAGGCTTTGAGTGTGCAATCTTTTGTGGATACAGATGATTGCACAATGGAGGTTTGAGAGATCTACATGTCAAAATGAGAGCTTCAGGAATAACCAAAATTCATGGAGAGATATGAATGCTTGGTGGATGAGATGATATGATGTGACAGGTAACAGGTAGCCTGTATTTTTTACAATCTAACGTTGTTAGGTTGAAATTATACCTCCCCCGTGGCTTGTTAGCAAATTATTACATTACGTTTCTATTCACAATGGGGGAAAGACTTGTACGACTACTTTTTGGATTGCAAGTGTGAATTGGTTAACTCATTTCTTACATATATGGATGCATTTCTATTTGGAGGTGATTAATATGTATCATTATCATATATTCGAAAATGTGAAAGATCAAAACATACTTGTTAGCTTAATTGTTAAAAGTTGAAAGAAGAAAGTATATGAAAGATAGTTGTTAATTTAATTGTTAAACTTAGATAGATGGAAGAAATGAGTTGTATTAGCTTAATTTTGAAGAAAATAAAAAAAAAAGAGTTATTTTTTATATATAAGCTTTGAAATATTTATATGCTTTTTTAAAAAAAATAAATAGGTGATGAGACTTTTATAGTTGATTAATACATACAATTATCATATATTTGTGAACGAGTTTGATATTACAAATATTACATAATGTACTAATATTTATAAGATAAAAGTATATAAAAAATAGCTGTAGGTTTCATTTTTAACAAAACAACAAAGGAGTTCACATACACCTTAGTTTCTTTATACATTAGAACATACTCTAGTTCAATTAGTTTGACTTTTGAGCAAACTTAATAAAAGAAACATGAAAACACTTAAAGTAATAATCAACGACATTTTGGAAATCTCTTCATAATTTTTACCCAAATTATTTATTTTTGCATTACATAAGCACCTTTTAAACCTATAAAGGTCCTTATAATCACATAAATACCATTAATATGTGAAATACTAAGTTAGAATATAGACTCCATGGAGGGAAAAAAACTATTAAAATATGTGAATATATTTATGTTTTTAAATTGAATAATAATTCTTCATATAAAATATTACACCATTATTTTTAAAATCACATAATAGGATCATGCTATGGCTTGGTAAATACCAAGCCATAATTTAAGTGCATTTTATGAATTATAGGACACAAATGTGTTTTGTGATTTATAAAACACAAGTACATTTTGTGGCTTATAAATCACAAAAAAAATTATTTTGTTTCACATATATTGGTCATGTCGTATTGGTTCCTACATTGGCATATCACTTTGTTCCAAATTCTTATCTTATCTTTATCATATTGATTTTATATTAGGAGAATCATACATTTCGCCCCTTTATCATGTTAGGCTCTATTTTCATACATGATTAATTAGAACTAACTCACCTAGCTTATTAATTTTTCTATCCTTATGGATAAATATTGTAAAGAACTTACAATGATTTTGTGGATACCAACCTAGATGAATTTTAGCCTAATATGGAGACATCCATAGCCTATCTAATTTATAGGAACTAACCTATAGGAGACACCAATCTCATTATTTAAAGAGTTGACCAACAAAACAGATTATGAGGTACTAACCTTAATTACAAATTAGATATAGGAAATAAGAAATCTATACCATGTGGACCTCTCAAACTCAAACGTCATCATCAATTTGATTATATACTTTAAATAACAGTCACAGTGTGTATAGGATATACATCTTAGTTCACACAATTCATAATGCATATCCATCTCATATTTGTGTATAAAACTTGCACAACATTTCCTACTGCTCAACTTGGATCCACACATTCAAATGAAACTTGATATCAACAATATATATACGTTCCAAACTTATTAAATATCTTTTTCTATTAAATATATATGAGTATTGATTCATAAAAGTGGTTACAATTAGGTGTCCAGCTTTACCTAGTTACCAAAATTAGCACCAAACATATATGGATAGTAATAACCAATATGCATGTTCAACAACACCTGACTGACATAATGAAAGTAGCTGAGATACAAACTAAGTTATGGATTACATAAGCTATTAATAAAAAAACAAAACTGTAGAAGTATCTAAAATCATATGAAATCCTCCTCCCTGTGAAGTACCCATGCAACCTAGCCTTGGTTTCCTTCCATCCATTTGAGCACTTCATCTTTCCTGATGTGTTCTCCATATGGGTGTGCCAGGGGAGTGGCTACTAGGACTTCTGGGCCTGGGATGGCATTGAGTGGGACAACATTGATGATTGGCCTCTCTTTACTTTTCTAAATCTCGACCTCTGCCATGAAATTGTGAAGGGCAGCTCTGAAGGGGGCCAGCTCCTGAGTCTCTTCTATCCAGGTGAACCCATGGGAGACCTCCCATGCTCCTAACCTGACCATGTCATCTTTGAACAGGTCTTCCAGCCTTTTCTTTTTTATCTTTATCACTATAGAGACCTGCAAAGCAACATCTTGGAATAAGAGTATTTTAAGAGACTCAGTAAGGCTTCTGCATCTGTCTCCAAACATATTATCATTTCTCTTTTTCCATAAATGCCACATAATTAAAGAAGAAAGAATTGCAAAGAAGCTATTCTAAGACTATTTCAAACCATCAATATGCCTAGAGAGAATTTCTACTATAGAGGTTGCATATACTTGGGAGAATCCAAAGAGGCTCCAGACATTGGTGGCAAGGGGGCAACTGAAAAAGTTGTGACTTACCGACTCGGGGAGAGAGAAAAAGGAGCAAATATTGGGTTCACCATCAGGGCATCTAAAATGCAATCTGTACAAGATAAGGCTCCAAAGGAAGCATTTGATTTTAGGCTCAGAGAGGGATGACCAGTGGTGCAAAGAAGCTTAGACCAATTCTTAGGCTCGAGATTGAGGTGCCAACAAGAGTTGAGGTGGGGGAAGATGAGGATTCTTTGGTGAGGAGGTTGTAGATCAGTTTGGTACTAGTTTTAGCGAGCATGATCCCATCAGCCTATTTGAAGTGAAGGTAGCACTCACTGTCAACATAGAATTTCTTATGGAGGAAGAGATTTGTACAAGAGTCTTTGAGAACAGTGTAGGTTCTGAACTGAGAGTTAGGGAGACCCAAACTATTTTGAATATCCTCCCATTCTTCAAGTTGGTCATTATGGATAATGTCAATAAGGTAAGAAATGCCTAATTCATTCCACTTCCTGGCAGAGCACCCCTGAAGTAGGGCTAGAGGTTTGCCTCTGCTAGTGAGGTTCCACCAAATGGATCTGTGGCCACAGATCCTGCCATGTCCATGAGTTATGTTGTTGTCTAAAATACGGTGTTTGATAGTATTCTAGGCTTTCCATATGGATTTGAAGACTACTAAGCCTTGTATAGTGTAGCCAATCTCTCCTGCTATGATGTCATTTAAGGAAGGGTTTCTCCATAGTTTTGCTTTCTTAAGGAATCCTCTTGATGTATGACTTTTGATAAGGGCTTTCCAAGGTCCACCCCCCTCTAAGGCCTTAGTAATCCATTTAGTAGCCAATGAGATACCTTGAATTCAGCGGTCCTTAAGTCCTAAGCCCCCTTGCTTCTTGCTTTTGGTGCACCATTCCCATTTCACTGCATGCCCTGTTTTGTGCCCCCTGTCGTCTGACCAAAGGTAGTCTCTGATAATTTTCTGGAGGTGGTTGAACTGGTACTGACAGAAAAGCCAAGTGGAGGAGAAGTAGAGAGTATAGCTAGACATGATCTTTTGGTATACTTGGACTCTGCCAGCCAGGGAAAGGTATTGGTTATCCCATTTTCCAAGCTTCTTGGTCACTTTGTTTTGACCCATTCCCACATGATGCTGAGGTTAAGATTGAGGGAGAAGGGAATGCCTAGGTATTTGACTAGGAATTTTGGCCCCTCCCATCTATAGTTCCACTAAGAGAGCCAACTAGGGGGTTCAGGGGACCACCCCAGAAAAAGTGAATTCTCCATAGATATTTTGCTTCCTGAGGCAGAGCAGAAAATGTTTAGCTTGTTCATGAGATGAGTAAGATTAACTGGTTCCAAATTAAGCAATAGGGCAGTGTCATCTGCAAATTGAATATTTGAGATCTCTTTACCTTCCAAAATCTGAATACCCCTAACTCTTGGTATGATAGTATTGTTTGTAATAAGGTGACCCATAGCTTCAGCATCAATAAAAAATAGGGCAGGGGATAGTGGGAACCTCTATCTTATTGATTTAGATAGCACAAAACTCACAGATCTCCTTCCATTTATTTCCACCATTGCAAGGGATTTATTCATTAGAGTGTTGACCATGTTAATAAAGTGGTTTGAAAAGCCTAAAGATCTCATCGTCATGTAGATGAAATCCCACTCTATCCTATCATAAGCCTTTTCATAGTCTAGAAGGAGCATGCAAGATTTTTGGTTTGTAGCTTTAGTCCATTCTATGGATTCCCAACAAGTAACCACATTTTCCAATATATATCTACCTTTCAAAAAGCCTATCTGGCTATAATCAATAATTTTAGGAAGCAATTTTTTGAGTCTGGAGGCCAATACTTTGGCAATGATTTTGTATGAGGTGTTAAGAAGTGTAATTGGTCTCCAATTCTTAATCAGAGATTTATCTCCTTCTTTTGGGATGAGTCTAATAACGCCATTGTTGATGTCTTTCCCCAGTGATCCATGTAAGAAGGTTTCACTGTACACTTCCATAAGATCATGAGCAATCCAATCCATATTTTTCTTATAGAATTCTATCAGGATCCCATCGGGACCAAGGGCTTTCCCTATTGCCATTTGGGAGATGGATTCCTTGATCTCTTCCAGTTTTATAGGTGAGTTTAGTAGAAAGGAATCCTCCTCACTAACTTTTCTGGGACCACTTGGCTGATCTTGGCTCTAGCTTCTGACATCTCTTGGTCATTGTCTTCAGACGTGAAGAGTGAGTGGTAGAAGTTTTTGAAGGAGAGGAGGATTTGTTCCTGGTCAGTGATTCTATCCCCTTCAACCCAGATTTCCTCAATGTTGCTCCTTGCTTCTTTCTATCTTAGAAGGTTAAAAAATAATTTAGACCCTCTATCATCATGATCCACCCAGTTGGATCTGGATCGTATCTTAATGCCCTTGAGTTTGGAGTTTTGAATCTTCCTTAGTTCATCCTTAGTTTTGGACATCCTTAGAGAGAGCTCTTCCGAGGAGGGGTTGAGTTGGAGATAAATTTCTACCTTCGATAGGTCATCTTAAAGGACATTCTTAGTCCATCTGGCATCTCTATCTTTTTTTCCACCTATAGACTTGAAGAGGGTCCTCCAACTGGTGATGTTTTGGGCCCACCTCTCCTTAGCACCAGAGTATCTATCTATATTGTCATTGAACCATTTAATCATGAGGATGGCATTCCCCATTTATGATTCCTCTAGTAGGGAGGTGTTGAGGTAGAAGGAATCACGCCCTACACTATTTTTAGGAAGGAGTACAGAGGAAAGGAATCTGGCACTGATTGGGTGGTGATCAGAAAGTGTGAAGGGGGTAACTCTAAAAGCTCTACCCGCCTCATCTTTATGGCACTTAAGGGCTTCCTTATTGAAGTAGAATCGGTCTAACCTGGAGTAGATTCTTTTGTTTTTAGTTACCCTAGGTGTATCATATGTCTTTATGTTCTTCCTTGCAACCACTTATGGGATCAATAAGTTTATGTTTGTTTAGGAATTTGTTCTAGAAGAACTTTTCAGTTCCTTTCTATTCCAATCTGTTACCCCCCTATTTTTCCTATGGATTGACTACCATATTGAAGTCTCCCCTATGATCCAAGGGATGGCTTCCAGCAAGAAGAGCCACTTCCAAAGTTTTGTCCTTTCCTTGTAGTCATTAGGGGTGTAGATGGAGAAAATACCAAATTTGAACCTATTCTCCTCAAGAATTATCTAGACTGCCCTGTTACAAGCTTAGATGCCCCAATTCATAACTTGCTTATCCCAATGGGGAATAAGGAGGATGGAGGTGCTCCCCTTTCCCCTGTTGTGAGAAGTGGAGAAAGTTGTGGCTTCACTCCAAATGCTTTTGAGGGAGATGTCTAGATAAAATTTGGTAGCTTTAACTTCTTGGAGCATTAGGAATCCAATATCCTTAATGGATCTTCTAAACCTCTGAACAATGTATTTTCTATCTGAGGATACCAGTCCTTTGAAATTCTAGGAGGAAATTTTAAGTTCCATAGAGGTCATGTGGGGGGTTTAGCATTTTTCCTAAAGATAGAGAAGCATTTAGGGATGTCATTGGGATGAGCCTCTCTGGGCTCTTTCTTGTTACTAGAGCCTAGTGGTCTAACTCTTTTCTTCTTACCTCTTAAGGGTCATGAGGTGTCTCCTTCCTCCATGAGGAAGTCTTCTTTAGAGAGAGAGCTTGAGACTTTGGGTATCCTTTTAGTTCTATTTTATTTGAGGAATTCCTCCCAGGGACTATCAACAAATGGAACAATGACCCAATTTTTGTTCAGCCCATGTTCACTAAAAAAATATTTGAGGGAAGAGCCTTGAGTGTGGTTCTGGGTGGCCTCACCTTCCCTCAGGATGACCTCATCCATATCACCATGGGTAACAAGGGGATTAATATTGGGGGGTAATGAAAGAGGAAGGGTAAGGGGGGTTCTGGGGGTTTAGCCGGGATAACAAGGAGGTCTAAGTCATGAAGAGAGTTCTTGGAAGAAGGTACAATATTACAATCAACTGAAGGATTCTCAGAAGTATCCATGTTATCTTGTCCCATATCCAAGGCCCCTAGCTTACCCTCATCCTTGGTATCCTCAGCAATACTCCCCCTATTATCCAAGATGTTCTAAGTGGGCTTATCTGGAGGGAGTAGTTGGTCTATCAATTTATCATTAACATTGCCTCTCCTTCTTTTGAAAGGTCCTTCATTTCTTCTGATTCTATCTAGGGTCATTTTTTGTGCATTCTTGGAATGATTTTCATTCCTATTTCTAGGGGTGGGGGCACCTTTTCCCTCTTTGTGGTCGCAGCAGGGGAGGACTGGTGGATAGGTCGAGGGTCAGGCAGACCCAAGGAAGCAGAGAGAGCATCGAGGGTAGGAGAAATGGTGTTGGTCAAAGCAAAGTGGGTTTGGGAAGGTTCGTGGGAGGGAGACAGAGATTACTCTAATCTAGGTGCGTTGGTGGGGGGAGGGGGTATGAATCTTGGGTTAGCAGGAGTGTGGCTAGCAGACAATTCTTTGAGAGGCTGTCGAGGGAGAGATTTGTTGCCGATGAGTAGGCAATTCCTCCTTCTATGGTCATCTTTCTTGCATAGAAAGCATGAGTTTAGATCTCCTAGGTATTCTAGAGGGCAAGAATGGTGAACATCTTCAAGGTCAAAAATTAGGTTTTTAGGGATGTCCACTCCATGTTTTAGAGAGAGTAGAATCCTAGCGTCCATATGGGGGAGTAAAGCATTGGATTGATCTATATGGATGAATTTTCCAAGGGAGTCGAGAGAATCTAGAAGAAATTTCCAGAGAAATAGGGGAATGTTCTTGGTGGTAATCCACTGAGGGCAGGAGAGGGCCATGATCTTGTCAAAGTTTGTAGACCCAGACCAACTAAGGGCACAAAAGCTATAGGCTCCGATGGACCAGAACTGTCATTCAACAAATAATTTTTTGATAATAGGGTTGTTAAAGATGATTAAAAATAGACCTTTTTGGATCATTCTAAACAACAAAAATTTAAACCCTAGTTTAGAACTCCAAACATAATGTAGCCAGTTATTTAAATAAACTTGAGAAGGTAACCTATTGATGTCTTGAACAGCCAAAAAGATATCAATGCCACAAAGCTTGTTCCTTCCCGCCTTAATTACATCAATCATAATAGAATTAAGAGAAACAATAAGGGGTTTAGGGCATGAAGCCTTACCTCCTAGTTCATGTCTAGCAGCTTTGTCAGCTTTGGTTTCCTGGGGATGCTGGAGGAACTTTGCACCATTCTGACTAGTCTCTGCATTAACTAGGGCTTATCTGAAGGTCTTCAGAAGAAGGACACAAGTCTCTGAGGGTCGGGAGTCATCTTCAACCTTCTTCATGTTCTCTATGGGAGCAAAAATAATACCATGGGAGGAGGCCATATTTAGTAGAGGGCAAAGGTAGAATTAAAGACCCTTTGTGTACGGAGGGCTGAGTATGCACCACACAAACTCAAGTTGCAGAGTTGCAGAGCCTCATCATTTCTCAATCCCCTCCATCAAATATAACATATTAGCCAATATATTTTATTATCCACAAATATTTACATTTATCAAAAAATCAGAATGTGGACAAACTAATTAAATATTTATCTTGACTTAATTACAATATTTTTAAGTTATCCAAAGAAATATCTCTTAAACAAAATGTGTAGTTAGTTAGTCCTAACCTGGACACATTATAGTAGGAGTGTAAACAAACTATGCATCTCCCAACACATGTTAAACATTTTTTGAACTACATTTGAATGCCTCCTCTAGCTAGTATATGTTGTTGGAAATATACATATATGTTTAGTTGGTTGTTATTATTTGGTTGTCATTTATGTCAAACATTGTGGTCCAAAGGTGTTTTCTCTATGATCTAGAGGTATTTTTTAAGACATGTTCAAGTATATCTGGTGGTCTAAATATATCCAAAATTTGGATGTTGGAATGGAAGAAGTAAGGTTGTGTGTTGAACATGTTAGTGCTACAAAATAGTGGAAGAAAGATATATATTTAGTAACTACAGAATATAATGGAAGACAAGTATATATTATGGAGGTCACATGAGAAGTATTAAATGCTACTGAGTAGTGTAAGGTATTCTAGAGATCATGTAAGAATGATATTTTCTTGTGATTTAATGTTATATCCTTAGGTCCAATAGTTATTTGTTCAGTAACAATAATTTATACAGTTTTGTTTGAAGATTGCAGTTGTTACAATTGTATTTTTGAGAAGGTTTCTTCTCTAGAAATCAAGGATGAAGATGTGAAGATGTATATGCATATGTGATTTGAATTGTATTCAAATTTTTGGTCTTGGTTTCTATATTTCCTAGTGACTAGGAAATTCTTTCCACGTGATCTGAAAACAATGTTACCAAGTAATGTAATTATGATTAGTTGTTGTTCTGATCTAAAAATGTGTTGTGATGGCTTCTGACATGGACTATTGGAAAGTAATATAGTTTTTGACATGGCGTGTGGATCTCTCCATGGTGTATGTATCTCTCCATGGCGTGTGGAGATCTAGATACTATAGGAAAGTGTTTTTGTTTGTTATGCTATGTGATGCTACACATTTGAGATGGCTATGGAAGATGCTATGGTGACTGTCGATCTGGTATTAGGAAATGTGTATTGTGCTCATGGTCACTCTCTCTCATAGAGTAGATTATGCTTCATTTTTTGGTCTGAGTATTGTATTTACTATTTATATCTTATCCAAATGGGTTCATGTTATGTTTGACTTATGTTTTTGTCTAGATGATTTTGGAATAGGACCTAATTGTATTTTTTTGTTGACATGGCCAACTTGTAATTTTATTTTTGCATGGATGACCTTGTTATAATTTCATTGACCTACCTTATTTATAAGAGTAGTGTGTGCTTTGGAAAAGTGTAACAAGCACAAGAGAGAAGATCAAGGTTTTGGAAGAGCATACTTTAGTTTATTGATAGAGAAGAAAAGATAGGGACAATAAGACAGAGTTGTACATATCAACTATGTTATTAGGATAATTACTCTTTAGCTATTGTGAAGTGTTGTATGACCCTTTCCCTAGGATAATGTGTCTTGGGAGCACAAGATCTTTTTTGTATCTTGCTACTTTGGTAGTGAGCCTTTGTTGCAAGTCTGGAGTAGTGAGATTGAATCTATATTCAATGTTGTATAAGAAGTGTGCCTTTGGTTGCAAGTATAGAGTAGTGAGATCCTACTATCCTTGTAATTAGACTATACATTAGTGATTTATCCTTTTAGACAAGTTATCACCATGGCTTTTCCTAGTTGGGGTTTTCCACATATAAATCTTGGTGTTTTTAGTTTATTATTTTCCTAATGTTTCATGTGGATAATATTCAAGATAATTGATTACCTAAGTAAATTTTTGGTTTATGTTGATTCCCACCTCTCTCAACATATATTGTATGTTCAACAATTGGTATCAGGGTAAATGCACCAAGTTTCTGGTCAAAAAAGTGACCACATGATAAAAAACAAAACATGAAATTTTACGTAACCCAATAGCGTAATTCAAAATTTGAAATCACTCAGCTGGGGAAAATTGAGCCTAATTTCTTCAATTAAAAAAATAGTTCTTCATAATCCGTACATATTATGAAGAACTAAAAGTAATTTTTAGTTCTTCATAACCCATACGGGTTATGAAGAACTATATCTTATTTTGTTTCACCACAACAAAACTCATTTTCAGCATTGAAAACAACTTAATAGCTGCTCGTAGCTTCCCAAATTCCACTAAACCTCATCATGTTTCACTCTCTTTGGCATTTATCTATGTTTACACCAATTTATAACAATGTCGCATAGTTGAAGAGGAAAAATTTCATTTATTTATTATTTTTGTTTCAATTTGAATTGAAGTAGGGTTTTTTCAATTGATTTAAGTTTTTTTTTTATTAATTTTATGTCAAATCCTCATAATAATCCCTGATGAAAAAAAGACAAGAATGACCTATTCCTAAACAAACACCAAAAAAAACCCTTAAAATGTTGCACATGAAGAACAAAAAAACTCTCACGATGCTTCCCCGCAATAACAAAACCCACCAAATGTTGCTCTGATGGCATGTAACTGATTGAATGTTTGAAGATGTTAAGTTGATCACCAAAATGCAGAAAGATAATGTAAGACATTAAATTAGTTAATGGGTTGTATTGTCATTGATGTCAACTTGATATAATCTAATTTATTATAATCAAAGTGTCAAAGACTTCAGAGGATCAAAGAGAAAAAGATTATGCTTTCAGTAATGCATAAAAGACAAGCATTCACAATATGACTTCAAACACTGATGGTCAATGGACACCAACGGATAGAGATCACCAAAATTCAAGTCACAGTGATGCCCGTGCAAGAACACTGACAAACATTACTGACGAGAAGAATAACAAGCATAACCGACGGCTAGAAACATAGTGTAAACCAACAGAGAAGCCCAAGGAGAACTGGAGTGTTGATCAAAGCTATCAAAGAGTTAAACACTGAAATTGACTTGAGTTTAGAAATGCCAAAATATCTAGCTGGCAGAGCTAAATATAGAGTTAAATGGTAGTTATCTTTGTTTTCATCAACAAGATAAAGCCAGAGATAAGTAATGGATTTAAAGTTGTTTTGTCCAGTTGGCAAGAAGATCTTAGGGAGATAAAATAAGAGTTTTTTCTTTAAATCCAATTGGCGAGAATTGTGGATCATGCCAAGCTTAAGAAAATCAAGAACTTAAAACCGGTGATATCATGTCTATAAAGAGAAAACTCAATTCATTATGAATTGGTGTGGTGGGTTAATGAATGAAAACAGGGTGCTAAAGAGAAACTAATGAAGAGAAACTTCATACAGTCCTAATCAACAAGTTGAGGAAAGAGATAAAGTTTTCTGTTAACACTGAGAAATAGAGAACAACATCACCAAGCACAATCAAAGTGGAGGAAAGGTATAAACTAATATATATTGATTAGAATAGTTTTATGAGATTATAATAGATCTGAAAATCCGTAAGTCTAAGTTTTATATGTGAACAGATCATACTGTTTTAGTTTAACCATTGATATAAAATGTCTCTTAATTGAGTGGGATTTAAAGATCCTTTCTATATTGAGATACAGAGTATCAAAAAGTTTGATCATGAAGATAGCATGAGATGCTAGATACCCATTGACAGGCCAAGTGAGTGTTTGATCAAGGAAGGTAGCATAGAGATGCCCGATATCAAGTGACAGACTAAAATTTTAAATCCTCTAACAAGGTAACACCTAACAGTGTGTTTGTCATCTTTAATAGGGTTGGCTCTTCACTGAGCTCACTTCAAGAGTGAAAATTTTGGGTTACGGGTCCCAAGTGGTTTTTCCCTTAACATGGTTTCCATGTTAAAAATCCATGTGTTTATGAGTCATTACTTTAGTGTTTTGCATTACACTTAACTTAACCAGATTGATCAGTATACTGTAAAATAATTTACTATCTTTCGGTAAATTAAGAGACTGCTACTCGGTAAATATATACTAGAAAGTTTTACAAAGCATTTCAAGTAGTAGTGATTTGATATAAGTATTTGGAGGCATTGATCTTATTGGACTAAAGATAACTAGAGGCTTAATATCGTGATACTAAGTTTTAAGGATTGATTATTGGAATATTTGTGAGGCCACTGATTCACCCCCCCCTCTCAGTTATTACTACCAATTGGTATCAGAGCTTGTGTGCTTAGAAAGGGAGTTTAACATCTCAAGAAAAAGATCACAAGAGGAACAAACGAGATGTGCCCAAGTTGAATAAAGAAAACTTTGCATCATGGCAAAGTAGAATAAGACTCCACCTATCAGGTATTGGAAATGATATTGTTCAATACTTAGATACTAAATATGTGTTACCAATAGGACCTCAAACTCTTGAGAAATTAAGATTTAAGCATGAGTATAACTTCATAATGATAGAACTTGCATCATCACTCTTCGATACTGAGTTTGAAGATGTCAAAACTTGCACCTCTACAAAGAAAATGTGGGATAAGTTGAAGCTTGTACATGGAGGAGATTCCAATGTACTAAGAGAAAAGGCAAAAATCCTAAGAGGGAGGTTTGATGACCTAAGGATGAAAGAAGGAGAAAACATCACTCAGTATAGCTGTAGAATCAAAGAGGTAGTCAATGCTATCTGAGGAGTTGGAGGTACACTTGTAGAGGAGACAGTGGCAAGTAAAATCTTAAAAACCTTATTGCATGTATATGCTATTAGAGTTTCTGATATTCATGAAATGAGAGAAGTTGCAAACAATACAGTTACTCTAGACAGTCTGATTGGAGGATTGATTCATTTGAGATGAACAACTTTGATAATAGTATTTTACCATCTGTAGAATCTGCATTCAAATCTTCTCTAAAGATAAGTAACTCAATTCATAGACATGTCATTAGAAATTATACTGATAGTGATAATAAGGATCAAGGACTTGATGAGATTGAAGCACTAATGGCCAGAAGATTGAGGAGGAAAAGGTAGATACTGTTGGATATTTGCCTCTATGCAAATAATTGATTGTATGTTTGCCATTATTGACAACATATAATATACCGCAGGTAGCCTATATGCATTTATCAGTACAGATGTTTTGGAGCTATGTGTGTTTATTTCCATGGTGTATACATGATCTAGTTGCTATGTTCATTCATGTCAAGTCAGACATTTAGTTTCAGTTGAGTTATGATTAATCAGTTATGGCAGTTACAGTTTCTGAAGTTTATCTGTTAAGAGCCGACGTAAAAATAGTGTCTCTTTAGTTGCGCCTATCTTTTGGATATGCATGTTTGTCTTCATGTTTATTTATGAGTTAAAGATACTTATCCAAAGGTGCCAAACTTGTTTCAATAGAATCTTTATGTTAGAGTTAATTTGGTAAAGCTGATTTTGTGAAGTGTCACATCTATTCAGTTTAAGTTGTGCGGTCCTAATTTTCATTGCGTGCTTGGTTGAGCTAACAAGGAAGTTTATGAAGTGTTTCCAAATACCATCGTGACCTTATCCTTGGTGAAGATACATATAGCAGTTCAGTTATGTTCACTAAGTCTCAAAAAATGTAGTAAAGAAGAAAAGACAGAGAAGAGTAGAAAGTCAGAAAGAATAAGTTGAAGATCTATGTGAAGAAACAGAAGTTGATTGCAATTGATTAGAACTGATCAAGATAGCAGGTCTACTCAAATAGTTCATTTACCAGATATAGTGTATGTTTGTTGTACTGAAGGTTGTAGCCTTCACCATCTTAGCAGTGAGCTATTGGACAGTGAGTCCTCACCCTTAACAA
The DNA here is from genome assembly GCA_018584345.1 of Thuja plicata. Lineage (NCBI taxonomy): Eukaryota > Viridiplantae > Streptophyta > Pinopsida > Cupressales > Cupressaceae > Thuja > Thuja plicata. The sequence goes on along the minus strand of MU223377.1, from coordinate 382,812 downwards.
GGTTATCTGTAAAAGACTCCTAATAGGGTCTAGCCTTTAACCAGGTCTTTGTACTTGCAATGTAAAGATCAACCCCTAACAGGGTTGTAAGATCTTCTAATAGGGATCATTATAAACTAGTGCAATTATTTGTGGGTGCTAATTCCCACTGAGGTTTTTGCCTATTTGGTTTCCCCGTAATCAAATTGTTGAGTACTTCATTGTGTTATTTGAATGTGAATTTACTTTATATCAAATTATATTAAAGAAAGAGAAAATAATTAAATTGACTAAGAACTGATTCATCCCCCCCCCCTCTTAGTTATCCTTGGGACTATTCCAACAATTATTATCAGAGCCAAGTACCTTGGAGAGAAAGTCTAACAGTTTAAGGTAGATCAGATGGCATACTTCAGGAAAGAGAGTCCTAAGTTTGATGGAGAAAACTATCTTGACTGGAAGAAAAAAATTATAACACATCTTCAGTGTGTTGGATTTGAGATCTATGAGATTGCCACTCAAGAAGTTGAAATTCCCACCCTGAAAGATCTTGCAGCTAATGACTCTACTATGAAACAAAATGAAGTGTTCACTAATAATGCAATTGCCAAGGAAGCCCTAATTAGTGCCCTATCCGACAGTGAATTTTTTGAGATCAAGAAAATAGATAAAGCATACTCTATTTGGAAATAATTAGAAGATATGTTTGAAGGAGACATCCAAGCAAAGAATGCACGTAGAAAAACATGAAAGAAAAGATACAAAAATTTAGAGATGTTACCTGAAGAAAACATCAGAGCTTACAATCAGAGGATTAATGAACCAGTATCAGGTATAAGAAACAATGGTGGAGAAATATTAGAGGAAGATATAATGGACAAGTTAATGACCACATTCACAACAAACTATGAGAGCAAGATCAATATCCTAGATGAGACTATGAAATTTTCAAAGACTTCAAGAGGGAGACCTTGATCAGCAAAATATCTGCATTTGAGATATCTAAATTGAAGACAGAACCTACAAGTGAGACAGCCTTCAAAGCCACAGTCCACAAAAAGAAATCTATAAGTAGCTCTATTAATAATGAAGAAGTGGATACAGAACTAGAAGAAATCATTGCTATTATTTCCAAGAAGGAAAGGAAAGGTAAAGGGAAATATGAAGGACAACTACCATTCAAATGTTTCTCATGCAACAAGGTTGGTCACTTTGCATCCAAGTGTCCTACAAGAGTCAAGAAATTCAGATTAGATTACAAACCTAAGTACACTAAAGAATGTTATCATGTTGAGGATGGTGTAACTGATGATGAATTAGGAGAAGATGAAATTGGTTTTGTTGCCATTAAAGACATTGAAAATATGCTTAAAGAAATGGACAAAGAAGATGAAGTAAAAGAACAGGAGTTAGCATTAGTTTCAAAAGCCAACATCAAAACTAACTGGATCATTGACAATGGATGTTCACACTACATGACAGGAGACAAAGATAGATTTGTACATTTGGACAAGTACAAATGTGGCATGGTTAGATTTGGAGATAACACTCCCAAACCTATCATAGGTAGAGGCTCTATCACCCTAGATGGAAACAACAAGACAGATGATGTTCTCTATGTTGATGGTTTGCATCATAACTTACTAAGTGTTGGACAGTTGCTTGATAAAGGATATTAGTTGGAATTCAAAAACAACCAGTGCATCATTAACAACAAAGAAGGAGACATGATTACATCAGGCTCAAAGACCAAAGGTAATGTTTTTCAGCTCAACTCAGAAGTAAGTTGTTTTATTTCTAAAGTAGATGACACTTGGGTATGGCACAAGAGACTTTGCCATATCAATTTTGACAACATAGTCAAAATAAGTAATGTAAAGGAAGTAAGAGACCTTACTCGCATTGAAAGACCAGTTGACACCATGTGCAGAGAATGTTTGATGGGGAAGCATGTGAGGACCTCATTCAGGAGCAAAAAAGACTCTACAGAAAACAAATTAGATCTAATACATACAGACCTATGTGGACCTACTCAAACAAGATCATACTAAAGAGAAAGGTATTTTATTTTGTTTGTTGATGATTTCTCAAGGATGATGTGGGTTGCGTTCTTAAAATAAAAATTTGAAGCTTTTGAGAAGTTAAAAATATTCAAAGCTAAGGTTGAGAATGAATCTAGATTAAAAATAAAATGTCTGAGATCTGATAGAGGAGGAGAATTCCCTTCTGACCAGTTTTATGACTATTGTGAAGAACATGGAATCAAAAGATAGTTAATTGTACCTAGAACCCCTCAGCAGAATGGGATAGCAAAAAGGAGGAATAGGATAATAGTTGACTCAACGTGCACTATCATGATTGAAGGAAAGGTTGCCCATACTTATTGGAGAGATGCAGTCAATACAGTAGTTTACACTATCAATAGAATACAATTGAGGCTAGGCGCAGACAAAACACCATTTGAACTTTGGTTTGGTAATGTACCCATTGTAAAATACTTCAAAATTTTTGGAAGCAAGTGCTATATCAAGAGGGATGATAGCATTGGCAATTTTGATGCTAGAAGCAATGAAGGTATTTTTCTTGGTTACTCTACTAAAAGAAAAGCCTATAGATGTTTCAATCTATGATTAAAGAAGATCATTGAAAGTACTCATGTGAAGATTGATGAGAAGTTTATGTTTCAAGAAAGATATTATGACTATGCTCCCATGATTGAAAATGAGCCCAGACCCTTCAATAAGGACACAGTTATTGAAGAAATGTTTGATTGTATTGATGTTTCATGTAACAATCCTGAACCAAGTGAAGAAGAATCATAGATTACAGAAGAAAGTACCACTCCTAAGAACTCAAAATACACATCCAAATACCACTCTAAGGAAGATATCATTGGAGATTATAGTGCAAATGTCTTGACAAGATCTAGAACAAAAGTTTCATCCACTGATGAAGAGGTATGCTTACTTTCACAGATTGAACCCTTAAGTGTTGAAGATGCGTGCAAAGATTTTGATTGGAAAAGTGTCATGCAAGAAGAATTAGATCAAATAATCAAGAATGAAACATGGGAATTGGTCCCTAGACCTCATGACAAGAACATGATTGGAACAAAATGGATATTCAGGAACAAAATGAATGAAGAAGGCATAGTGATAAGGAACAAGGAAAGATTAGTGTGTAAAGGATATGTGCAGAGAGAAGGCATAGATTACACTGATACATTTTCCCCTATGAGCAGACTTGAAGCTATCAAGTTTTTTTTTCCCTATGCAACATTCAAGAACTTCAAGGTATATCAAATGGATGTCAAATCAGTATTTCTAAATGGTGACTTGAAGGAAGAAGTCTACATAGAGCAGCCTGAAGGATTCAAGCTTTTAAATAAACTAGACATGGTATGTAGATTAAAGAAAGCACTTTATGGACTTAAACAAGCCCCAAGAGTGTGGTATGAGAGACTTGATTGTTACCTAACAAAGATAAGATTTAGAAAAGGAGTAGCAGAATGTAACTTATTCATAAGAGAAATAGATGAAGGACTACTACTTGTTGCTATTTTTTTTATGACATTATCTTTGGAGGTAACGACAAACTCAGTGCAAAATTTGCCAAAGAAATGAAAAGTGAATTTGAAATGAGCATGATTGGTCCTATAAAATACTTTCCTGGATTGAATGTAAAACAAAGAGACAAAGGCATATTCATAAATCAATCTAAGTATGTGAAGGAGATATTGAAGACCTTCAAGATGGAACATTGAAAACCAGTATGCACCCCCATGATAACAAGATGCAAGCTTTCTAAAGATGATGATTGTGAAGCAGTTGACAAAACCCTATACAAATCTATGATTGGAAAACTCATATATCTCACTCAATCTAGACCTGACATTTCTAATGCAGTTGGCATTGTTGGAAGATTTGCAGCTGAACTAGATAAAAATCATCTAATGGCAATAAAAAGAATGTTTAGATACCTAAAAGGAACTATAGACTATGGTTTATGGTATCCTAACTCAGAGAACATACAACTTCATGTGTATACAGATGCAAATTGGGCAGGTTGTGTTGATGACAGGAAGAGCACATCAAGAGGAGCAGTATTTCTTGGAGATAGGGTGGTCACTTGGACAAGTAAAAAGAAGAATTGTATCTCTTAGTCAACAACAAAAGATAAGTATCTTGCAGTAGCATTGAATTGTTCAACAATGGTTTGGATCAAACATATGCTTAAGGACTTTGGTATTCAAATTGACTATCCTATTGTTATTCACTGTGACAACACTAGTACTATCAACATGTCTAAGAACCATGTGATGCATGCAAAGACAAAACACATTGAGATAAAATATCACTTCCTAAGATAAAAAGTTGCAGACAAAGAAGTAAAGCTGGATTATGTAAGCACTAAAGAACAACTAGATAATATTTTTACAAAGTCTCTGTCAAAAGATACTTTTGAGTATCTCAGGGAGAAGTTGGGAGTAAGTCCCTTTCCCAAGTCTGATTAGAACTTACAGCAAGAACATCAGTCCTTAGTGACTAATGAATGGTTGACTACTCTACTTCTAGTATAGTACCTATACTTAATGGTGTTTAACACCCTTTGTCATTAATGTCAAATGGGGAGTATTAGTAAGGGGGAGCATATACTTTGGGGGAGTACATAGAGCAGTAGTAGTGAAGAGGAACCTTTGATGAGGATATTGAAAAGATTGTAAAAAGAAGGAAGACACTTTGAGTTGATGATATCATATGTTGCCATCAATGTCAAAGGGGGAGATTGTTGGAGATTTTCCTCTGTGCAAATAATTGATTGTATGTTTACCATTGTTGACAATATATAATATATAACAGGTATCCTATATGCATTTATAAGTACAGATGTTTTGGAGCTATGTGTATTTATTTTCATGGTGTATACATGATGTAGTTTCTATGTTCATTCATGCCAAGTCAGATATTTAGTTTCAGTTGAGTTATGATTAATCAGTTATGGCAGTTATAGTTTCTAAAGTTTATCTGTTAAGAGTCGATGTAAAAATAGTGTCTCTTTAGTTGCACCTATCTTCAGGATATGTGTGTTTGTATTCATGTTTAGTTATGAGTTAAAGATACTTATCCAAAAGGTGCCAAATGTGTTTCAGTAGAATCTTGATGTTAGAGTTAATTTGGTGAAGTCGACTTTGTGAAGCATCACATCTATTCAGTTTAAGTTGTGCAGTCCTAATTTGCATTGCATGCTTGGTTGAGCTAACAGGGAAGTTGATGAAGTGTTTCCCAATACTGTCATGACCTTATCCTTGGTGAACATACATATAGCAGTCAGTTATGTTCACTAAGTGTCAAAAAATGTAGTAAAGAAGAAAAGACAGAGAAGAGAAGAAAGCCAAAAAGAATAAGTTCAAGATCTATGTGAAGAAACAAAATTTGATTGCAATTCATTGGAACTGATCAAGATAGTAGGTCTACTCAAACAATTCATTTACTAGATATAGTGTATATCTATTGTACTGAAGGTTGTAGCCTTCAGCATCTTAGCAATGAGCTATTGGACAGTGAGTCCTCACCCTTAACAAGGTTATCTGTAAAAGAATCCTAACAGGGTCTTACCTTTAACCAGGTCTTTGTACTTCTTACATTGTAAAGATCAACTCCTAATAGGGTTGTAAGATCTTCTAACAGGGATCATTATAAACTAGTGCAGTCATTTGTGGGTGGTAATTCCCACCAGGGTTTTTGCCTATTTGGTTTCCCCATAATCAAATTGTTGAGTACTTCATTGTGTTATCTGAATGTGCATTTACTTTATATCAAATTATATTAAAGAAAAAGAAAAGAATTAAATTGACTGATAACTGATTCACCCCCCCTCCCCCTCTCAGTTATCCTTGGGACTATTCCAACAGATACAAAGGTAAATTACCACTTGTATGTTTCAATTGTAAAATGGTTGGACACTTTTCTGCAAGATGTCCAAACCAAAGAAAAGATGACAAAGGAAATGACAGATCATATGAGAAGAAGTCTAATAAAGGTGATAATAGAGATTACCGAAGTAATCGACAATCTGAAAAGAGAGATACCCGAGACTACAAGGACAAAGGGAAGAAATCTTGTTACCTAGATGAGAACAGAGTTGATGACACCAACACTGAATCAGAAGAAGACATTGAGATGGTATTTGTAGCCATGAAGGATGATTCAGATGAAGATGAAGAAAGGTATGTAGAAACTTCACTCATATCTAAAGTTAGTAAGAATGATGTCTGGATCATAGACAGTGGTTGCACTCACCATATGACTGGTGATAAACAAAAGTTTGAGAATTTTGAATACTATAATGGTGGTTCAGTGAGAATGAGAAATGACACACCTTGTTCAGCTAAAGGTAAAGGAGGGTAAAAGTACAAACCTGTGTCACACTTTTACAAAGGAAGAGGAACACCACATGCAAAACTGTTAAACTTTAATGACATAAAAGTGGAATTTGTGTTTATAATTTTAAAATGATGTAAACTAATGAAATGTGTAAAATTGAATTTAGTTTATCCCTATAATTTTTTAAAATATTTTTGAATAAGCATTGACCTAGTTTTTTAATTTTTGAAGTCCATTTTTTAATTGCTCAAAAAATGCTGAAAATATAGGGTCTAGTTCCCTCCAACTAAATATATGCAAATAATGTTTTTTTCCTCTAATTTTAGAATATGTTTTAGATGACATGTATAGCTAGTGCATAAAAAAATAAAGATTGGTTTTCGGTATATATTTTGTCTGTTATAACTATTCAAAGTCGGAGTTACCCGAAATTAACATTTTTTTTCTCCCTCCACATTTTCCCTAGCAAATCTAAACCAAATACAAAAGAAATTACATATTCTTGAAGAGGACTCTCTCCTCTAGTGTTAAATATAAGTTGTAAATTTTTCTAACATGATTTGCTATTTTTTTTATTTTTTCGAACGAGCATGTTCTTCAATGTTTAAATACCTACTTGGAGTTTTTTCAAATTATAATATATTATATGTAATCAAAACACAATAAAAATTATATGACCATAATCTAGACTCGGAGCTCTACAAAAGAGTATATTTAGATTTTAAAAATGGTTGAGTTTTGATGAAGAAATCAGTTGTCTAAGTGAGAAGTTCTGTAATTTTGAAATTTTTGCCTATTTGGCTACCACATAGGATGCCACATGGACAGTTTCGGCTGGAACTAGTTTGGTTGAACCAGGTTCGGCCGAACCCCTCTATATAAATATATGCCAATTCTTCATCGATAGAACATAGTTAGCTTATATTTACTCATGAATTTTTGTCAAAACTGGTCCGACCAAACCAGTTTTGGCCGAAACTCATTTGCCACATCAACACCACATGGCACCATGTTTGTGCCACATATGTATGGCTAAAAATATTTTGGTAAAAATTGTTTTGGTCAAAAAAATTTCAGTTGGAACTACGAAAATGGTCCTCAATTGTGACATAGCTTCGTACTTTTACCCAGGAACCATAATGTTAAATAACTTGATAAAATGTCAAAATGCTTATTGGGTTAAAGGAATTAATTATAATTTGTTAAGTGTTTCTTAATTGAATAATTTAGGTCACATAGTAGCATTTGAAAATAAGAAGGCAAAGACATACAATGAATCAGGAAGGTTGATTGGTACTAGTGAGCAGCAAAAGGTAGAATTTTCTATCTTGATGACACTAACACCACTTGTTTGATGGCTAGAAATGAAGACATATGGTTGTGGTACAAAATATTGTGTCATGTGAACTTTGAAAAAATGATAAAGATAAGAAACAATAGGAATGTCAGAGGCTTACCGAGCATGACTAAGCCTGAGCATATCATGTGCAAGAATTGTCAAAAAGGTAAGATGAAAAAGTCTAGTTTCAAGAGTAAAACCAATACATCTACTACAATTCTAGAATTAGTCCATATAGATCTATGTGGACCCATGATGAAAAAGAGCTACTATGGAGATAGGTATTTTATTCTCTTTGTTGATGATTTTTCTAGAATGATGGCAGTCATGTTCTTAAAAGATAAATCAGAAGCATTTAAGATTTTTAAATGGTATAAAGCAATGATAGAAAAAAAAAAGTAAAAAGAAATTGAAATGATTAAGGTCAGATAGAGGAGGGGAATTTACTTCAGAAGAATCCACTAACTATTGCAATGAGCATGGAATTAAAAGACAGGTTTCTGGACCAAGGACACCACAGCAAAATGGAATTGATGAAAGGAGAAAGAAATTAATTGGTGACTGTGCAAGAACATTGATGATTGAGAAAAGCATCACTCAAAATTTTTGGAGGGAAGCTGTCAGTACTTCTATCTACACACTAAACAGAGTACAATTGAATAAGGACACAAAGAAGACACCCTATGAGCTTTGGTATGGTCATACACCCAATGTAAGTTACTTCAGAATCTTTGGTAGTCACTGTTATATATTGAAGGATGATAGAAATGGAAAAATTGACTATGAAAGTGAAGTAGGTATCTTCCTAGGGTAGTCAACCAAAAGCAAGGCTTATAAATGTCTTAACAAGTCATCTAGAAAAATCATTGAAAGTGCAAATGTGAAAATAGATGAATTTGCAGAAAAGAATGATACATAAAGAAAAAAGGAACCAAAGGACTACAACAGGTTTGCTTATACAGAACCTAACACTCTACCTCAGCAATAGTGTGTCACTCTCAAACATCTAAACATTGCAACCGAGCATCAGACTACAATTATCAAAAATCAGGATAATCCTCAAGATGATGTTCCAAACAATGAAGATGAGAATGAAGGTGAAGAAGATGATCAGAATGATGAACACAGAGCTGAACTGAAACTTGCCAAGTATGTCAGAAGACATCATCCACAAAATCAAATCATAGGAGACAAAAGGGCTGGAACAAGAACAAGAAGTAAGTCACTTAACACCAAATGATTACTTTGTGATTTTGAGCCTAAATCTATTAACAATGCACTTGAGAATGAAGAATGGGTCACTGCCATGAATGAGGAAATAAAATAGATTAAGAGGAATAGTATATGGACACTAGTACCAAGACCAGATGACAAGAATGTCATCGGTACCAAATGGATATTCAGAAACAAGCTGAATGAGAATGGAGAAGTCACTAGAAACAAAGAAAGCTTAGTATGCAAGGGATATGCATACAAAGAAGCTATTGATTATGGAGAAACCTTTGCACCCATTGCTGGAATAGGAGTTAGAATCTTACTTGCTTATGCTACATTGAAAGGATTCAAGGTATACCAAATGGATGTCAAATCTGTATTCCTAAATGGAATACTAGAAGAAGAGCTATACATTGAACAACCAGGAGGGTTTGTTGATACAGACAAGAGAAACATGGTATGTAGACTACATAAAGCCTTGAATGGATTGAAACAAGCATCGAGAGCCTAGTATGAAAGACTTCACTCATATCTCATTTGCATAAAATTTGTTAGAACAAGTGAAAATAAAAATCTATACTTAAAAGAAGATACCGATGGTAATACTCTGATTGCTGAAATTTTTGTTGATGATATCATTTTTGGAGGGAATGAATTGTTATGCAAATCCTTTGCTAATGAAATGAGCAAGGAATTTGAAATGTCTATATTTGGGGAGATCAAATTCTTTCTTGGTCTATAGATTCTTCAAGAAGATGCAGGCATATACATCACTCAGTCCAAATACATCAAGGAAGTGCTAACGATATTCAAGATGGAAGATTCCAAACTAGTTGGAACACCTATGGCTATCAGATGTAAGCTGAAAAAAGAAGACAAATCTAATGAGGTAAATCAGACCTTATATAGATCAATGGTTGGCAAACTGATGTATGTTGTTCACACCAGACCTGATATGGCACACACTGTTGGAATTGTTACAATATTCTCGGTTAATCCCAAAGAATCCCATATGACTGTTGTCAAGACAATTTTGAGATATCTGAAGAACATCGAGGACTATGGATTATGGTACAAAAGAGAAGGAAAATTTGAGCTACAAGTTTATACAGATGTTGATTGGGCTGGAAACATTGATGACCAAAAGAGAAAAAATAGAGGAGCATTATTCATGGGTGACAGACATGTCACATGGATCAGAAAGAAGCAAGGATGCATCTCTCAGTCTAGTGCAGAAGCAGAGTATGTGGTTGCAGCTACAAATTGCTCAAATATTGCATGGATCAAACAATTGCTGGAAGATATGAATATGAAGATTCTTGAACCATTAATTATCTTCTCTGATAACACCAGTGCAATTAACATTTTTAAGAATCCAATCATGCATGCTAAGACTAAGCATATTACTATAAAGTATCACTATCTAAGAGAGTAGGTGCAAGCAAAAGAAGTGACATTGGAATATGTTCAATCGAAGGAACAATTAGTTGACATATTCACCAAGTCATTACCAAAGGATAATTTTCAGTACCTGAGATAGAGACTAGGGGTCCAACCCTTTTGTATTGGTCAATAAGCTGACTAGGAGGTTGCATCAACCTATATCAAATCTAAAGATCAATCATGTTGATGCAAACACTGAAATGGACAGCAACAGATACATCTGTACACAGCAAGGTACAAATCTACATCGAACACATGAGACATTGTAATGCTGATGGATAGGGAAATTCAAGGAATATATTATGTAAAAGAATGGAAATGATATAAATAAGGATTTTTGGCATTGTTTTCAAAGGGAGAGATGATCAAGTATAATTATCATATAGGGTTTTTATCATACAAAGGGAGAGATGATATAAAAGGAGATATGATACAATGGGAGAGATGATCTCATTGTCATAAAGGGAAATATTATTTCATCATCATAAGGGAGAGATTATCTCACTGATCAGAAAATATTATATCATTATCCATGAAGTGAATTTCCTGAGAATCAAAAGGAAGAAGTTAATCAATATTCTAAGGGAGAGAAATTGATTACATATGAAATATCCATCTAAGGGCGAGAAGCAACAAAGGGAAAAAGTTTAGACAAAGAGAAATATTTTTATCAAATGAAAAAGAGAATATAAGGAAGAGGAACAGTCAAGATAGAGCACATATCAGAATAGAGATATCAGATGATACATCTATCCATTGAAGGAATTGAAGATTGAAGACAACCACTCTGCATGAAACAAATATAATTTATTTTTTAGCTTACCAAGAGCCAGACATTTATAATAGTTACATTAGGAAAACTTGATTAAACTATAAATTTCATATTTTATTAGTGATAGTATAGTATGATAATGTAGTATGTTTCCATCAATACCAAAGGGAGAGATTGATGACATGTAACTGATTGAATGTTTGAAGATGTTAAGTTGATTACCGAAATGTAGAAGGATAATGTAAGATATTAAATCAGTTAATGGGTTGTATTTTCATTGATGTCAACTTGTTATAATCTAATCGGCTATAATCAAAGTGTCAAAGACTTCAGAGAATCAAAGAGAGAAATATTATGCTCTCAGTATTGCATAAAAGACAAGCATTCACAATATGACTTCAAACACTGACGGTCAGTGGACACCGATGAACAGAGATCACCGAAAGTCAAGTCATAGTGATGCCTGAGAAAGAACATTGATGATCATTACCGACAAGCAGAATCACAAGCATAACCAATGGTCAGAAACATAGTGTAAATCGATGGAGAAGCCTAAGGATAACTGGAGTGTTGACCGAAGCTATCAAAGAGTTAAACACCAAAATTAACTTAAGTGCAGAAAAGACAAAATATCTAGCTAGCAGAGCTAGATATAGAGTTAAATGGTAGTTATCTTTTTTTTCATTGACAAGATGAAGCCAGAGATAAGTAATGGATTTAAAGTTGTTTTGTCTAGTTGGAAAGATCTCAGCGAGATAAAAGAAGATTTTTTCTTTATATCTAATTGGCGATAACTGTGGATCACACCAAAGTTCAATAAAATCAAGAACCTAATAATGGTGATATCATTTATATAAAGAGATAATTCAATTCATTATGAATTGGTGTGGTGGGTTAATGAATGAAAAGAGGATGCTGAAGAGAAACTGATGAAGAGAAACTTCATACAGTCCTGATCAACAAGCTGAGGAAAGAGCTAAATTTTTCTGTAGACGCCAAGCAACAAAGCATAACATCACTAAGAAGAATCAAAGTGGAGCAAAGGTATAAACCAATATATATTCATCAGAATAGTTTTATGAGATTAAAATAGATCTTAAAATCTACAATTATAATTTGTATATGTGAATAGATCATACTATTTCAGTTTAACCATTGATACAGAAAGTCTCTTAATTGAGTGGGATTCAAAGATCCTTTCTATATTGAGATACATCCAAAGGAGTATCAAAAATTTTGATCATGAAGATAACATGAGATGCTAGATACCTATTGATAGGCCAAGTGAGTGTTTAATTAAGGAAGGTAGCATAGAGATACCCGATATCAAGTGACAGACTAAATTTTTAAATCCTCTAACAAGGTCACACCTAACAGTGTGTTTGTAACTTTTAACAGGGTTGGCTCTTCACCAAGCTCACTTCAGAAGAGTGAAAAATTTGGCTTACTAGTCCCATGTGGTTTTTCCCTTAACATGGTTTCTACACTAAAAATCCATGTGTCAATGTGTTTATGAGTCATTACTTTAGTGTTTTGCATTACACTTAACTTAACTAGATTGATCAGTATAATCTAAGATAATTTACTATCTTTCATTAAATTAACATACTACTACTCGGTAAACATGTAGTATAAGGTTTTACAAAACATTCTGAGGAGTAGTAATTTGATATAAGTATTTGGAGGCATTCATCTTATAGGATTCAAGATAACTAGAGGCTTAATATTGTGGTACTAAGTTTTAAGCGTTGATTATTGGAATATTTTTGAGGCCACTGATTCACCCCCCCCCCTCTTAGTTATTACTAACACACTCCTCAACAACCACCACCACCCCAAGACCCTTAGCATCCTCCACCAAAACTTGTACAAGCCACACAAGAGGATCATATAAATATCCTATTACATAATACTAATCAAATGTCTATGATATTGAATAGGTTGAGGTCCTCTTCTCATGAGCACCACTCATCCCTCACCACAACCCTAGAATCAATGACCAATAGCCTGAGAGAGGTATCTAGATAGGTTATTGGGGTTCATATAGGGATAAATGACATATTTTATGTTAATGGCTTGTCATATGATGAGGTGAAAATAAAGGGCATAAGTAAAGATGACATATGTTCTCTTTTCATTGAACCTAAAACTAATGTTACCCTACTTACTTATTCAAAGAGATTTCCTATACATTGGTGTGATAACCACACTGGGATGATAAACTATTTTTGGAATAGGTGGTATATGGTCCTTGACCAACCACCTTGTAACAATTGGGAGATTCCTCTGTATATCTTGCAAAATTTATATTGTGAGTTTATCCTGGGCTTGAAGCCTGTTAGAAATTAATCTTTCCTTGGTAGCTATGTAATTAAAGGATAAACTAAGGTATCCCTTATTATATTTGTCCTCTATTCCAAGTAGGAGGACATGTCACATTTTTGTAATTCCTTTAATAAGAAAATTAGATATTCCTCCTTAAGAGGAATCTCACATTTGGCACACACTCACTGTGAATGTGGCATTCATAAAAGATTGGAGTTACATGCAAACTCCTCCACTCATCTCTATTTAAGAGATGCCTCTACAATCACTTTCTCCATAATCTTCTCTATTTTCTTACTTCTCCTCACATTCTCAAACTTGCTTTCATTATTGTAATGAGTTTATTGCTCACTCTCTCTCTAGGCTTTGTGCCTCATTTTTATTATACACAAGGAATTTTTTCTTGCTTTTTCCCCTTTAAAAATCCTTCAGTTCTTCTATTGGTCTTGGAGTATTTTGGTGAATTTTGGTGTTTGATCTCTCTCTGTGTGTGTGTGTGTGTGTGTGTGTGTGTGTGTGTGTGTACTTGGTAAAAATATTCCTTTTGCATTCTCTCTTGGATTCTTTCCTTGTCTCTTTTCCATTTTTTTAATGTTTCTAACATGGTATCAAAGATGGTTTAATCCTTGTTTTGAGTGTTGAATGAAGGAATAGTTGAAAGATATCTTTGTTGAGGAGAAGAAATTGGATTTTTTGTTGATCTAACTCTTGTTTGTAGGGATTTATTTCATTTTTTTTGTAAATCTAACTCTATTCATATCTATTTCAATTTTTTTTTTTAAAAGTACTAATCACTCCCTCTGTAGGGAAACCACAAGGGAATCTTTCAGAATTGCATTATCTTTTTTTTATCATTAAATCGATATTTAAACTAATACTAATCACTCTCTCTATTGGGAAACCGCAAGGGTTTTTCTTGTTCATGAAGTTTCATTCTTTTATATAATTTTTTTCCCATTTTAAGTAGCTCTATCAATTTTCTATATATCTGTTTATATAACTTGTTTGTTGCAGGATTTACATTATCTCTCATATTAATCTATTTTTATTAAATCTCTATTTTTAATATATCTCTCTGTATACTTATCAGATTTTATATGATTTCTAACTTTTTTCTTCCATAGGTTTATTCAAAATCTATAGATATTTATTGTGTCTTATCCATCTTTGTTTTCTCTCTGTATTAATCTCAGAAAATTATTTTTGTTGGCTGTTTGTATCACAACATATTTTATTATATTTTTGTTTAACTTTTCCACAATGTTGGTTCAACTATCTCGGCTCTTATTTTTATTTTATATCTCTTGGTTTCTCCCTCTCCCACGTTACAACATTTCTCAATTCAGACCTTTAGTATTGCGCAGCTTACCCTTGTGTTCTCAAAACTCACAGCTATCCTCTCTCCTTTCACCCTGTGCTTTTGTCTCCTTCTCCAGCATGCTTAGTAGCTTTTATTGTTCTCTACACAAGTTTAACAGTAGTTATTTTTATTAATATTAAGTTGTACCCCTGCATTTTTCCTGGTTCTATGAGCCTTGCGCAACACATTAGGCTTCTTAGGAAGCTCTCTCCTTGCTACACAAACTTCCAGCCCAGCTTTACACCAGCTACTCCATTCCTTTTTATGTTGTTTATTTTTGTTGGTACTAGAGGATCAAATAGTGTTCCTCCTTAGCACAACATTGTTATCATTTATCTCCCTTAGTGATGCAGAGTGCAACAGTGGAAGGTTTGATCTTCTTAGACCTTTGGGGTCCAATTGCTCAAAATGCTAAGACTTTCAACCAGGCTCCAAGAAGTGCCTCACCACCTTGCTCTGATTGTTATACACCTCTAACAATCCTTAGAACAGTCCCTAAGTCCTAAAACACACTTTTTGCAACTTTTCACTATGTTTGCTAGTTCTTTCCCAAAACAAGGCTACAAGGCTAGTTTTGACAAAATTGGGATTTCTAACTCAACCCCACACCCAAAAACCAATCAAATGATGTATTTTGAAGATTTTCAACATCCAAACACTGCCCCACAAGACCAACTTCTAATCTACTCCAGCACTCCAAGAATCCTCCAAGGTACACAGACCTAATAGGGCCCTAATAGGCTTGGTTTTCAAAGGAAGACCAATGAAATGGGTA
>MU223377.1:327140-342220 GCA_018584345.1 Thuja plicata | reverse complement strand
TAATTAATTATTTTAGCCAAGGTGATGTGTAAGGTGACTAGGTTTATGAGGTGGACTAGGGGACTTAGTCATATTTAGTGATTGTGTATTTAATTAAATCACTTTTAATATGACTAATTTAGAAGACCTAGGATAAGAGGAATAGACTATAGTGAATTTATCTAATAAATATAATAATTTATTAAATAAATAGAAGAAATAAACATTAATTAAATAATAAATATTTAATCAATTCATCAAGTCAACATTAATTAAATAATAAATATTTAATTGATTGATTAATCAACGAAGCCATTTTTTAGTGTATACATTTTGCCCCTCTTTGAAATAGTGTGCTTGTCACATTGTTTCAAAGAAAATTCAAGCTTTCTGCCCCAGACTATGTTTGCCGAGAATGACCTTTGCATGCCCCCTTGAGAGATTGATTTGAAAAAAATATTTATGTTGATTTTTATTGATGTTTATTATTATTATTAAATTTTTTTTTGAAGGGTTCAATCAATCTCACGAAAAGAATCAGAAGAAATTTGGAGTGAAAAATGAGGTGAGACGGAGTGATATTGATAGGTAGGGTCCATAGGGTAAGAAAAATGGGTCCATAGGCTATATAAAGGGTCAAAAGGGTCAAAAATAAGCTCATTGTGTACACTTGTCATTTGGAGATTGGAAGCTTGGAGAGAGAAGAGCAGAGCTGAGAAGATGTCGTTCCCACTTATTGATCACCGTTTTGAGTGAGTCAGATGCTTCCAGAGACCACTAGATTCTGGAGAGCCGGTGAGTGATCTATCCTGATCTATTAATTTGATTCAATTATGCTTTCTAGAAAGATTTGTAGGATGTTTGTAGGATAGATTGAATCATAGGTAGGTTAGAAAAACCTTTGTTTTTGCCCCAAAAAAAGGATGCACAGTTGCAGCCATCAATGCGCAGCTTTATTTTATAAATGTGATATATTGCACATTCATTTAGGGGTTCTATGCATCCATCAGAGAGGCCCTCTAATTCCGTGCATTTGTTTAGAAAATTGACGCTTATGTGAATACTGCACATTTGTTAGGGTAATTTGTGCAAATAAGTCACTATGCTGCGCATTCATGAAAAGTTGCACAATCATTAGAAAATGATGTGCATTCATAACAAGTTAGGGTGTAACCAAGTAAAAAAGTCAAATCAGGTCAAACTTCCATAGCGATAGGCCCATAAGATCTAGTTCTTGTTGGATAGTGATGATCGTTGATGTCAAGATAGGCAACATGGTAGCATGGTCACTAGTAAACTATCTCTATTAATAGATAATTGATAGAATTATCATCTGATACATGTGATAAACATGCGTTTGATTAATATATAGATAAGATAGATAGATAGATCTGTTTGATTGATAGCTGATAGTTTGGTTTGATTTGATATTGATAGGAGGATATTATCGATGTACTGATGTCACAAGAGAGATATCCTGTGACTCAGAGTTTGAGGGCAGCGCTATCAAAGACTGATAGAGTCCTGATTGGAGAGACCAGATTATATCATGTGATTTATATGCCCAAGATTCAGGTGAATCTAGGTATGCCGATGACCCTAGCAGAGAGATGGCACTCAGAGATGAGTACCTTTCATCTACCTATCAGTGAGATGACCGTGACATTGGAGGATGTATACCGCATCCTTCGACTACCTATCACAGGGGAGTTAGTTCATTATGATCAACATGGTGGATTGGCTCAGTTTCAAGAGGTTTTTGGTGATGATGATATAGATGGTGTAGAGATCAATTGGGAGGATATGGTGGTGCTATATGAGCCACTACCTTTTGTATTAGCCGATGCTATTGGAGGATATGTGTGCCCAGATCAAAGATCTCATGGATTCACAGTCGGATGGGGCAGGACACTACAAAGGATGATGGACGAGGGGACCCATTTTTCTTGGGGAGTGTGCCTTTTAGCACATTTATATCATGATCTTCATCAGGTGGTGTACCATGGTAGTGCATCATTATCAGGAGGGTTTACACTTCTCCATGTGTGGGCATGGGAGCATATGGCCATCACACGGCCTACAACACTCAGATTTAGAGGGGCTGGACAACCCTATATATTTCTTTATGCATTTGTTTAGTCTCAGCGTATGCTGGGACAGTTAGAGTTCTAGAGATACACATTTCACACGATAGATTTAGTGATCTAGAGACCCTACCTAGTGTGTGAGGTGTGGGATGATGAGCGTCAGCTCAGATATTGTTTTGAGACATGATGGTTGATAGGGAGGA
The DNA here is from genome assembly GCA_018584345.1 of Thuja plicata. Lineage (NCBI taxonomy): Eukaryota > Viridiplantae > Streptophyta > Pinopsida > Cupressales > Cupressaceae > Thuja > Thuja plicata. The sequence goes on along the minus strand of MU223377.1, from coordinate 339,951 downwards.
CTACCTTCATTATAGAGAGATAGATGGTGCAGCAGGGTACTCTGGTAGTTTGGTCGTATACAAGGGATGCCCCATGGGACGACAGAGTTTGCACGGACCTTCTAGGAGAGATGAGACTGGGGGCCGATGATACCATTTGAGATAGCGAGATAGGATTTTTTGGACATGCCATTTCAGGCATGGTTGATGAGATAGGGGGTCATGGACCCAGGGATGACAGCTGAGTATGAGAGATACATGAGGGACCACGCTTTCCCTAGGCTGACAGATCCTGCTGAGAGGCCTCCATAGAGTGAGCCAAGAGACAGAGGTTGAGGACGAGGACAAGGCCATGGTGGAGGTAGAGGGGGTGATGATGATGATGGGGGAGATGATGGTGGTGATGCTCCTCAGAGAGGGAAGGGTAGAGGTGGTTTGAGGATGAGAGGTGGAGGTGCACGTCTACAAGGTTTTGTGCCTCCACCCAATAGATAGAGACAACCACAACCTGCTACACAAAAGGATCCTCTTATATAGGTACAGGTATGTATACAAGAGGTAGCATAGGCACCAGATCAGCCCATGCTAGATATTGGTGATGGTGTACAAATGCTTGACACATAGGATGCATAGGGGCAGGATGAGGATGTACAGGTACAGGCTGATGATGTACAGGTATAGGCTGATGATGCATAGGTACATGCTGATGATGTACATGATATTGGGGGTCATGATCCCTATTTACATAGGGCAGCAACAGAGGAGGAGGATATTGATGTAGATGTAGTGCTAGCTAGACTAGCGATGCTACAGGTGTAGGCCAACCATGTCCCCAAACTAGAGAGACGGGTGGAGATGTTGGAGGAGGAGGTGAAAGAGGCCAGATAGGAGTGGGATATCACCATAGAGTGGCTTGGGGAGGCAGAAACTTTGTTAGATGAGCTAGAGTCTACAAAGTCATTAGGGCCACATGGAAATAGCTTACAACTTATGATGAGAGCTAGTAGAGAGATCACCTATTGGAGGGAGGCTTACAGACAGGTGGTTCCACAAGATCAGTGGATTGGGAGCTTCAGAGAGAGCTCATATGGGGTCAGGACCGTAGCTCCTCAGAGACAGGGGTCAGTTAGTGCTGGCACTTCATCACGTCCACCTAAACCACCACCAAGTTTAGGAGATCCATCAGGATCAGGGTCATTGATTGTAGTACGCAGACAGTGACAGACAGAGTCTAGAGGTAGTGGGTCTTAGATCTTTTGATATACACTTTTTACTTATGTTATGGCTCCATTGTATCATATTATTGTATCTTTATTGTAGGCTTGATGGACACTTTTGGACACATGGTTATATTATGACATATCATTGGACATTTTGGATATATTGTTTTTATGGACTCTTGATTATGGACTTTCTATATGACATGATTCTATGATGCTTACTTTATATGATGCATTTCTTATGATAATTTATATATATATGGATACTGACATATGTAGGATATGATGAATGATTTTGATTATGCATTATACTGTACAACTTAGTAATGATTATGTTTAATTTCTATGTGGATGCAAAATTATCATGATTATTCTTAAAATGATTAATGTCAAATGGATGCATTGTGACTAATATAAATAGATAATTAATAATGATAATGAACTTAATGGAAGACGATGATAATAAATGAATGAACGATATATAATAATGAAATAAAATGGAATGTATAATAATGGTAAATAATGAAATGACCTAAATTGTAATGAAATGACATGTATGAAAAATGCAAATAACCTTAAGACATACATGCAAATATAAATGGTGAGATGTAAATGATCATTTTGAAAACTTTTAAAGATGTACTATGAACTATGATAAATGCTATTATTTTTTTTTATCCAAAATGTCCTTAATTTTAAACAACCATGCGTCTGACACGAGAAGAATAGAAAAAGGAAACAAGGTGACCTAAACAAGACATCCTACAAAATCTCATAAAATGAACACTTCAATGATTTATTTAAAATGCAATGCAAAATGATTATCTCCACAACTTCAGAAAGCATCTTAAAACTTCATAAATTTTGGAATTTGATTTTCATCATTGAGCTCGTTATGTTGCAATAAAATACAAGCATCATGGTATAATTAAACTAGGATGACCTGAGCACTTCTTGCATGGAGTTTAATATAGAAAACTTGACAAGCATCTAGGTATAATTGAATCGAGATGACCTGAGTTTTTTTTGCATAACAAACAAGGAATACCCCCCCACTCCATCGGGGAACAAACATTTTGGAGTAGAGGTATGTGTGGCACATCATCATCAATAGCATTCGTATACCAACATGATTTATAATGTTGCACATGCTTATGAAACAGGTGAAGGCTCTTATGCATAGACACCCCAATTATTTGTTTCTTTGACTTCATTGGAAAATACCCCAGAAACAACAATCAAAGAAAATATCATGTTCCATCCCAGCTATCCTAATCAATAACATATTTAGAGTTTTTAAGCTCATGTCAAAGATATCCCAGGATAGCATAGGAAACATGATGACAAATGAAATTCTGATATGAATGCATAATCTTATAACAAATCATCCTAACATGCCTGTCATGAATATACATCTCTTTGCCAAAAGATAGTTTTGAGTTTGTTTGATCAGTTTGGTTGATAATGATGTGTTGCAAATGTATAGATAAACAATCATATGTTGAAGTATATGTCACAAGTTATGGATCATGATTAGAATAGCATCGTTCAAGAACCGTTGATTGTGTTTGCTTGTCTGGTCAAAAATACTTTGTTCTGTCCTCTTAGAGTCATGACTGTCATAGATCCACTTCCAAAACATGGTCAAGGACATGCCCCTAGCTAGGTTATGGACTAACTTATTATGAGTGAAGAAAGGCACACTGGACTAGGGTGAAGACCAAGACAGTAGACCAAGCTATGATGGGGTTTTATTAGGGATTTATACAAATGGGTAGGAATCATGGATTGGCCATTTTATTATGATATGTACAAGGTGAATGGTGAATATGAGAGCCACTTTATTATGGTTATATATAGATGGGACAAGATGCTAGAAGAGTCATAATAGAGGGAGGAGCTAGCTTGTCACAAATGGCACCTATTTCCAGGTTTTCACCACATGCTTTTATTGCAATGTTCCCTTGATTTTTTTCTTTTTCTTTTTCTTTTTCTTTTTTTCTTTTTTTTTTTTGATTTTTGATTTTTGATTTTATATCCCTTGCACAGGGAACTCATGCATAAAACTTCTTTAGGTGCATGCTGTTAAGAGGCTCATCCAAGGGGTCTCTCTTAGATGTTGATAACTGATAGGCTCCAGAACCATAGGCTGTTGTGATCACAAAAGGACCCAACCAATTGGGCTCAAACTTGCCCTTCTTCTCCCGATGCTGCTGATTTTTAGGATTCTCTCGAAGGAATAGATCACCCACCTGAAAGTCTCTAGGTTTCACTTTACTGTTATATTGATGAGATATCCTTTGTTGATAGACTTTCAAATGGTCAAAGGCTCTTTGACGGTGTTCATCCAGCAATTCCAATTTAGTTAGTCATGCAACTCTATACTCTTCATCTGGAATCAAATCTTTCAAGGACACTCGAAGAGAACGTAACTCGACCTCAACGGGTAGGACATCGTCAGATCTATAAACAAGGGAATATGGCATGGCACCGGTTGGAGTACAAATGGAAGTACAATAGGCCCATAGGGTAGGGTTCAACTGGACATGCCAGTCATGACCAACATCATTAACAATCTTTTGAAGGATTTTGACAATAGTTTTATTAGACGCCTCAACTTGGCCATTACCTTGGGGGTAATAAATAGTGGAATAATGGTGGGTGATATGGAATCTGGCTCATAATTCATCGATATCTTGATTTTGAGACTATTTCCCATGATTTGTAATGAGGTGCATAGGGATGCCATATCGACAAATGATATAGTTAAGGATAAACATAGCAACTTGTTTGCCTGTGGCAGTGATCAAGGGAACAACTTCAATCCATTTGGTAAAATACTCAGTGGCGGTTATAATGAACTTATGACCATTGGAAGATGGAGGGTGAATTGCACCCATGAGATCGAGTCCCCACTGACTAAATGGAAATGTAGTTGTAACAAGATGAAGTTGATGTGTCGGCACATGAATAAGATTCCCATGAATTTGACACTTCTTGCATTTCCTAGCAAAGTGAAAAGAATCTATTTCCATAGTAGGCCAACAGTAACCCATACACATGAGCTTCTTAGCCAAGGAAGGACCACTTTAATGTGTTCCACATATACCATCATGTACATCTTGTAAGGTATTTTGAGCTTAATCATGTTCAAGACATCGTAAGAGAGTACCATCAAGACCTCGCCGATACAGGGTGTCAGATATTAGGAGATAGCGAGAGGTTTGGCAGAGAAAGGTTCAATTTTGGTTTCTGGATAGGTTGGGGGGAAGGATATTGTCTTTCAGATAGGAATATATGTTTCCATAAGTAGGGGAATCTTGTCCAATAATATTAAATATGATACGTGTTTTAGGATCATCATACGCAGGATAAATCAGGGATTCCACTAAGAACTCAAAACGGGCTTTCGTATCCTCGGCATTAAATAAAGAGACAATTGTTGCCATAGCATCTGCAACCTTATTTTCCTACCTTGGAATCTTCTCAAAGGTTATGACTGAAGAATATTTCTTAAAGTCATCTACCATGTGTTTATATGGTAACAACTTGTCATCCTTAGTCTGATATTCATCATTAACTTGATTGATTATTAACTGAGAGTCTCCATGAACATTCAATTCAGTCACATTCCATTGTAGAGCCATTTTCAACCTAATCATTAGTGCTTCATACTCAGCAACATTATTTGTATAAGGAAAAAGCAATTTGTATGAATTTGGTATGGTATATCCTTGTGGTGTAATAAATAAGACTCCAGCTCCTGAACCATGATGAGTATAGGAGCCATCAAAATATAGCCTCCAGTTTTGTGTAGATATTGTTAGGATGTGTGCATCTAGAAACTCTATTTGTATAGGATAATCATCTGTTAATGGTGCCTCAGCCATTTGATCAGCAATTACTTGCCCTTTAATAGCTTTCCTTTCCACATATTCGATATCAATTTCACTAAGCAACATGACCCACTTAGCCAACCTTCCTGTTAATGCAGTCTTACTCAAAAGATAATTCAAAGGATCAATCTTTGCAACAAGCTTGATAGAATGAGACAACATGTAATGCCACCACTTTTGTGGAGCAAAGACCACTGCTAGACATACACGCTCAATTGATGAATAATTGAGTTCATATCCAAAAAGGGTGCGACTGATATAATATATTGCCTTTTCTTTTCCCTCTTGATCTTGTTGGGCCAACAGGGCATCAAGTGAAACTTCTGTGGTAGAAATATAAAGCAAGAGTGGCTTTCCCAGAATTGGTGACATAAGAGTGGGAGGAGTGACTAAGTATTTCTTGATCTTAGTAAAAGCTGCTTCTCACTTATCATCCCATTTGAATAAGATGTTTTTATGTAACAGATGTTGAAAAGGATGACTTCTGTCTGCTAATTGAGAGACAAATCTTCTGATTGACTGAAGGTGCCCTTGTAGAGATCTCAATTGACTGATATTTGTTGGTGAAGCCATTTCCATGATTGCCTTGACCTTTTCTTGATCTACCTCTATTCCTTTAGCTAAAATAATATATCCTAACAGTTTGCGCGATGTAACCCCAAATGCACACTTCTTGGGATTTAATCTTATTTGATACTTTTCCATTCGGGTGAATATCCTATCCAACACTCTTAGATGACCTTCTATGTTCTTGGATTTGGCTAAGATATCATCAACATAATCTTCCATTACGGTATGCATCATGTCATGAAAGATTGTGGTCATGGCTCTTTGATAAGTAGCACCAACATTTTTAAGCCTAGGACATGTAAAAGCATTCTTTTCTTGATCTTCTGGTGCAATCTTAATCTGGTTATAACTAGAAAACCCATCCATTAAGGATAAAATCTCATGCCCAGCTGTTAAATCAACTATAATGTCAATATTGGGCAAAGGAAAATGAACATTGGGACAAGCTTTGTTAAGATCCTGAAAATCTATGCAAATCCTAATGGACTTATCTGGCTTGGATACTGGTACAATATTGGAGATCCAATCAGCATAATCAATAGCTCCAATGAAACCCACATCCAACAATTTTTTTAATTCTTCTTTGACCATGAGTGCAATATGAGGATGCATTTTTTTGAGCTTCTATTTTATAGGCTTAGCCCCAAGTGTGATGGATAAATGATGCATAATAAGATGTGGATCTAACCTAGGCATATCAGCATAAGACCAAGCAAAATTGATCTGTCTCTTTTTGAAAAATTGTGAAAAGGCATCTTTTTCTGTCTCTGTTAAGGATGCAGCTATTTTCAGAATGCGTGGTGACTCCTTTGTGCCAATGTTAAGAGGAAATGTTGGTTCAATAAGTATAGCAGACTGTTATCAATACATATAGTTGGGGAGAGTGTCAATCCTTCCATCTTTAGGCACCTTAGAGAGGTTTTCACCTTTAGATACGTCTTTTCTTTTTCCTTTTTTAGGATCTAACACTGCCACTGAGTGGTTTTCACCGTTAGATCGATTTATTATTTTAATATTTTTACGACTGAAAGGATTGGCACCCTCTCCAAAGAAAGCCATGTCGTTGAGTTCTATGGGGAATCCTGATTTATGATCTCCTAATGGTAGATGATCTCTGATTCTGAGATAGTCAATAATAGCATCATCATTATGGAAAATATCAAGTTTGGGGTAATTCGGATAATCCCAGGTGATAAGTTCAGGGTGGAAAAGGGGTATTGGATCATTTGGTGCAGTCTCAAAGGATGAGATGGTATTGATAGAAAAGTTCTCAAAGTTTATAATTGTATCGGCAAGGTCTATTTCCATACTCTCATCTGAATCGTCCATCTCAAGATAACTCTCACTTTCCTCACAATCGCCAAGAGTAGTATTAGGTCGATCTAATCCTAGTGGTTCCCCTTGGACTTGTCTGCTCATGACAATTATTACCATCGGCATGAACATCATCAACTTCCATATCTTTAGTATAATCAAAGAATGAATCCCATTCATAAGTATGAGAGTCATCATCAACACCATTATTATCCCTAAGTCGGTTAATGATGCTTTGCGCTATCTTTTGCTTTGCTGGATCTACATACATGCCATTTTGCCAGAATGTAGGAGTTGTAGAAGTTTTTTAAAAGGGTTCAACCTTTTATTTTCCTTTAGGTTCCTTTGGTTCTTCTCCTTTGTATCCTAGTCTAGTGGTGTCTCTTTGATAATTCAGATTTATCAGGATTGGTTTTATGACACCTTCTCTTTGCAACCCTACATGTCCACTTCCTTGATATTCCATCTTTTGTAACAAAGTGTATCCTGTGCCATATATATCTAGTGATATAGGTTCATGTTTTTCATTCTCTAGATCTTTATGATGATGTAACAGTTAATTAGCATTATGCTTAGCAGCCTCTTTTGAAATGGTGCCCCCACTTACAAATGTGCCATAAATAAGTGTAGAAGGGCCTTCAAATTGTTGTTTGGTGATCAAGGATTTTCCATATGACTTAGGAGATAAGGGTAACTCTGTGATACACAAAGTTTGGCCCAAAGTGTATTCTCCCATGTACTTTGTTCTTTTATATCTACCTTGATTTCATGGGATTTGGAAGTTGATGCTTCGTTACTGAGATCAATGGGTGTTGGTGGAGAAGATGCAATTCAATTGTAAGGCACCAAAGATTTAGTTGTTGGATTTATGGTATTGCAATATTGAAAAGGATTTGGATCTCCTTTGATGGTCACCTCTTGACCATTATATGGAAATTTCAAGCATTAATGATATGTTTATGGCATAGCTCGCATGGAATGAATCCAAGGTCGCCCTAAAAGAATGTTATATGCCATATCCATATCCAAGACTTGACAAAGCACGTCTTTAACCATGGGACCAACTCTGATAGGAAGTACAAATGACCCCTTGGATGACCTTTCCTCCTCATCATAAGCTTTGATGGTGATTTTCTTCTTTGGATCGACAACATTTTCAGAAAATCCCAAGTCACGAACTAGCTTTAGAGTGCATATATTCAAACCAACTCCTCCATCTATTAACACTCTTTTAATCGTATGATTTTGTACAATACCTTCTATATGGAGTGGAGCGTTGTGCGGTTGATTGATGGCTAGATCATCATCCTTAGTGAAGGATAGATAATGGGGGGTTTTCAAATTCCCCACCATAGCTTGGAATTGATCTTGATCTAGATTGGTTGGAACATTAGTTTCGATCAAAGCTTTCTCAAGGATTTCTTTATGGGAAGGTGACAGACGTAAAAGCTCTAATATGGATATCTAGGCTGACATTTTCTTCAGTTGCTCCAAAAGGCTATATTGGTTGGAAACATTAGACGTAGACTTTGGAATGTAAACAACCTTGGTTTGGGTGGTGTTAGGCTTAGATGGAACCCCTTGAAGAGTAACCTTGGACTGGGCTCGAGTTGTAACATTGGCCGGCTGACTCTTTTCTTTGATGGAAATCACATTGACATAGAATTGGCATTCAGAAATGTGATTTATATAGCTGTAGGAGGTGGAATTGTATTTTGCATGGTTATCACCTTTAGTATTGGATGATTTCCCTTTCTCATGTTTGGGAAGTGGATCTTTGAAGGCAGTATGTGAATCGTTAGAGGTGTGTCCATCAACATTGATTTCTTCACTGTCATTCAAATCTTGGATAGCATGCTTGAGTCTTTGACAGTTATTGGTTTTATGATCTTTGCCTCTATGAAATTCATAGTAATCATTGTCATTCCACCAAGAAGGTTTCACTCAAGGTTAAAAATCTCTAGTCTCGGGAAGTGCAATGAGTTTCTTCGTGATTAACTTCCTTAGTGTAGATTCCAGAGATTCCCCCAAAGGAGTAAAATTTATCCTACGTGACATGAAGGGTGATTTTGAGGCACTATTATTGGTATTCTAAGTAGCACCTATATTTCTTTGAGTAGGTGGTGTGGGATTGGTTTTACTTTCCAAATTCAAGATGGGTTGTGCGGATTTAACATAACGATTATCAATAATCCCATCATTGACCATGTTCTTGTTCTTGTTCTAATATTTGGATTTATCATTATTATTGTTGTTGTTGTTGTTGTTGTTGTTATTGTTGTTGTTGGAACTTGAACTTGATCCAGCATTATCTTTGGAGTAGAGCTTAATTTCCCCCTTTCTAACCATAGCCTCTTCAATTTTCACACCATTTTCAATGAGCTTGTTGAAATTTGGAGGGCATTGTAACTGTAACCTATAGCTTATCTCTTGTGTTAGGTTATGTACAAAGATATCCATTTTATCTTATTTAGGAATAGAGCATGGATACTTGGAAAATAGCTGACGCCATCTTTGTAAAAAGGTGAGGAAAGGTTCTCCATTCTTTTGATGTGTGTTGCAAAGATCCAGCATTGTGACTTCATGTTTGATGTTATAGGAATAGTGAGTCACAAATTTGTTGATAAGTTCACTGAAAGATTGTATACCCGGGGGTAGCTTGGAGAACCATTCCATGGCTTTTCCTCCTAAACTATGTGGGAATAGTAGCATAAGATAAGTATCATTGTGCATGACTTCAATACATGTAGCACAAAACTCACGAATGTGGTCTTGTGGATCAGAATTCCCTTTATATTTATCAAGTTTTGGCACCTCAAAATGAGGAGGGAATGGAATCATAGTTAAATTATTGTCAAAAGGATAGGGACATATATCCTACAAAGAGTATTTCTTGGTGGATGTTCCCATTTTCATGTCACGCATTTGTTGTTGTAGCAATTGGAGTTGTTGCATGACAGGATCTGAAGATGAAAAAGGCTTTTAGGTATCGTTGAAAGTACTATGTTGTCTGTCCTCCTTCTTCCCATGAGTATGGGTTTCTTGAGAGCCACTAGGTTTTTCTTGGGAACCACTATGTTGTTCTTGATCATTTGTGTGTGGTGGTTCTACAAGATTTGAGACATCAAAACCACTAGGTAATTTTTCTCCTTGTTGAGCAAGCATGAGGCAGTACATTTCCTTGTCCATACCCAGGACTCTTTCCATGACACTATAAAACTTGGACTCTTGCATAGCATCTCTAATTTCTTGATCAGTGAGTTCATGTTCTGATGAAAAGATTGGGGTTGCCTTGGACCAAGGGTTCTCTTCATTGGGTTTACCTCCTTCCATTGTATCTACGAATTCTGGATCAGTGGGTTGTTTAAGTTTCAGTGATCGAGTTTGAACCATAAATAGTGAAAGATGAAAATAGAGGAAGATGTGAAGATAGACAAGATAGGATAAAAATATATGAAAAAGTGTTTGAGCTAAATAAAGTAAATGGATAATCTAAGTCGATAGGAGATATAGAGATCACTATGATATGACAAAGAAAAACCCAAAGAGAGAGTGACCTAAACAAGTTTTGATAAAGGATGATAGATCCTGATATGATGAAAACTCACGAAGGTCACAATCTAAAAATCAAGGTAGTATCTCAACACTTGGATGCAGATTTGGAAGATTTAGGAATGTTTTCAGAAAATGTATTGGCTGAAAGCAAGAAGATGAGAAATCATAAAAACTGAAGATCAAAAAGTCTGTAAGGTCATATATTTTTCCAGAATCACACTAAAGACAGAATTGGGTATACAAAAAGGCAAGTTTCAAATCTTGAAGACCTATGGGAGTACTCACTGTGATGAACGTACAGGAATAAATGTGTAGGCAGTTGAAACAAATGCACAGGAATAATGCACAAATACGCAGGATCTATTTTCCTTGGTTTTTTGATAGTTTTTGGTTAAAGATTTTGGATTTTTTTTTAGTTTTTTAGTTTTAGATGTTTTTGGAAAATTTGAAATGCATACACACACATGAAAGACATAAATTATCTAATCTAAATCAGTATTAATTCACAGACACGCTTACAAATCTTAAGGATGGAAAGGACGATATCTACCGAATCCCCACTTGGATAATAAAATCTAGCCACGCAATTCAAAGCGGACAGCCTAGGAACTTGGAGGCACGGGTTCCTCCTTATAGTACACTCACTTCTCAGGCACACCAAGTTTCAAATTCAATGGGTCATTACTTCCCAAAGAATCACTATCTCTACTAAAAACCGTGAGAAATGTGGGGTGTCTTCACAGGTTGGGCTACCCGTTGCACCAGTAAATAGAAGGATTTGTGGCCACTAAACAAAATTTTTTAGTAAGGACATCTATTCAGGTGGTTGTGATCAATTCATTTTCCCAATTAAGGAGGCTCTCCCAATCCTTTCAAAGCAATTTTTTCACCTTAACGATGTAGGGACTTTAATGCACCACAAGGGTACTAGAGGAGATTTTGGTTGCCACAACAAATTCACACCTGTCCACTGTGATACTAGTCACAATGGCATTTTTTATATACTGGTTTGGATGGGCTTGGCTTTAGCCTATTACCGGTTGAGTCATTCCTTGGGGTGAGTACCTCTTTTCCCACCAAAGACCACCCTCTAAAGTTTATAACAGTTTCTCTTACACCCAAGGTCCACGAATGGCGAGGGGAGAGGATATGTTGTTATAAACTTGGGATTACAATTAAGCTTATAAAGAAAGACATAATAGACAGATTGATAAGCTATAGAAGACACATGAAACTGAAAACCATCTCGTATTTTAAAGCCCAAATGAGGATTATGGTTTATTTTGCAAAACCCATAGGAATTAGCAAGAAAGTTGTTAATAGTTTCAAATTGGGGTCTTCAGATTTTGACCTACAAAAATAGCTTAGAATCTACCAGAACAAACAAGAGCTTGTCAAGATTGTTAGTGAAATCCAAATGAAGAGAAAACAGAGCTCTACAAATGCAGAAATGATTTGCACAAAAATAGTCAACAAAAATGCAGAAACACATGACACATGTGCAGGAATATCAAATGCACAGAAATAGTCAAGAGATGCGTCGTAGGAATTGATGAATGCATAGGAACAGTAAATGCACAGCAAAATTGAATGGATGCATAGAAATTGTGGACAAATGGGCAGGAACAGCCTGTAGAAACTTTCACATAGAAAACTAGAAAAAGATGTTAATTTGTGGGGGTATGCCCCACGGTGGGTGCAAAAAATGTATGCAAAATAGATGGTGAAACTACTCTAAATGAGATATTAATCAATCTAACTAATAAATCAATCTAAATGCAAACACAATGAAGATTACAAGTTTAAATGAAGCAAAACAATAAAGTTACCTTCACCTAGCCAATGCAGCTTGTCTCCATTGCCCTCCTAGCTTTAGTTTCTTGAATGTATGTTGAGCTCTCAGATTTCCAAATGAAGCTCTTTTGTCCAAGATGCTACCAAAGTGTGGAGATTATATGAATGAATGCAAAATGGTCTAAAACCTTGATTATGCAAATGGATGATGGAATGCTTGTGGAAATTCTTGATTGCTTGAAATGGATGATGGAATGCTTGTGAAAATGCTTGAATGTTTGGATGCTTGAATACTTGGATGCTTGAATGCTTGATTACCTATTGCTTGAATGATCACTACTAGATCACAAAGGAGGAATGAGGCTCCTTTTATAGGATTTTGGAGGACCTAAGCCTAGGTGGCACAATCCTAGGGTGGAGAATGAAAGGTGGAAGATCCTAGGGTTACTATTGACTTGGTTGAAGGGGTTGAGAGAAAAGGGG
>MU223377.1:285700-307972 GCA_018584345.1 Thuja plicata | reverse complement strand
GCTTTTTCTTTCCCTTTCTCTTCCTTTTTTATTTTTTATTTTTTAGTCCTTGGGCCTCTCTTCTTTTAGTTTCTCTCAGCTCTCTCTTCAATTTTTTTTCCTCTTTGTTTAATTTCCATCACATCACTTTGTTATTTGTGCCCTTGAACCTCTTTCCTTCCACCTCTTCCCCTCTTTTAACCTGTTTAGGTCTGCAACTTTATTTATTTTTCCTATGCTCTCTTATTGCTCATCTTGATGATGGATCACGGAGTGTGATTCGAAATGTTGATGTAAAAATTCATAACACAATCAAATCCAGAAATTGTTAACTTGTTACTATCCTAGTTTTCATTTGATTCTTTTATCATATTAACCATGATATTAATTATAGACTCATCCAAAACATTAGTAGCACCTTTTAGGATGACCTTATCAAGATATGTTGACTCCTGACGATACTCAAACTATTAATTTCTTCTTGCCCCTTGAAATATTAATTTCTTGAGTGTAAGAAGAAACATTAAACATCAAATTAGACTATGAAAAGACCACAAATACCACAAAATGAAGGTCATATATATGAGGACCCCTTATTGCATAAGATCACACCCACGATCCATAATATGAAACCTTAGAAATAGACCACAGCCACATATATTTGACTTGAGAATAATCATACACCAAGGTTAGAGAAAATCATACGAGCTCACTATTATTGGTGTAGATAGTGATTTTATCAAACTAGACAGGTGTTAGCATACCTATAGATAGTCTTATACACATATTAAGACTCTAATTAAGGAATTTTAGGCTTTTTTCACATCTAACCGAGTTGAAATACGTGTCCTCGCTTAATGAGACACATAGTATAGAAACACCTACTAGGCTCTCCTATACTTAATAAGTGAGCTTACATGTGTCCCATGTTTTTAGGGTTAGTCAATTGTTGTATCTAACATGTCTACCTCGTCTATTCTTTCCTAGATGTGAAATACTTTCTATATCCATTACTTATACTTTCATAGTCAATAATAGATACCTCTACTTATGCTAGTTTTGTTTCACTTATAGAAGGTTGTTGTGCATTCTAATTCAATAAAAAATGCAAAATGGTATCGATACTAGCTTTGGATGAAGGTGTCGGTACGGGTTTGGCATGGGATTTTATGGCTCTCTTGGCTTCTCTTATATTGTATCACTATCCAAATTTGTGGATATCCTTCTCATATCCAAGTGACTCTGCACATATCTCTATGAAAGAGTGTCATCGATTAAAATTAACATCACCATTGAACTCATAATTAATGAAAAATAGTAAATACATTTTTTAAAATAAGAACTTTCTCTTGTAAATTATACAAAATTGTATTTTGTACATACTTTTAGTAGATAACGAAACAAAAAGATAAATAGTAGAGACTTGACAAATGCCCTACCCCTTCTAGAAATATTGGTAAATTTTTTGTATTTGAGCATTTTTCTCTTGTTTTATCGCAAGATATTTAGTGGTGACAGGAAGCATCCATGTGTAAGGAGATTATATTTACAATTGGAAAATCTATGTAAAATTAAGGAAAACATCCAAGGTGACCTCTCCAACATAACCTATCTAAAAGTGGACCCCACATAACCAAGGGCTCCATCTATACTCTTTAAAAGCGTCAAACATAAAGGGAAAAAATTAATGAGCTAAGTTATTGGGTATTATTTTCCATCATATGTACCTACTTATTTGAATTCAAGATACACTCTAAGGCATGGATTTACTAAGCATGAACCCTGCCTTTTATGTTGTGTTGTGTTCTCAATTGCAAGTGAAAAAAGAAAAATCATTTAAGAAAAGTCACCACATCTTTGGCAAGCCAAGTTCAATAATATTTTGAGTTGTTTATTAGATTTGTTTTTTTGCAGCAACTAGCAGCTAAAAAAAAGATTGTTCATTGCATGAGGTATAAGTGTATCTTCTACAAACCATTCATGCCAAAGGTGAAGCTTTATTATTGTCACAAGGCCAATGAACCTAATATAAAGTGCCCCAATGATGAAAAAAATATCAAAGGAGCACTGGTGGCCAAGTTTGTTTGAGTTGTAAATATCAAATGTGTTGTTGAAAACTACAGCTCAGAACTTTATCTACCACACCTCCAATTGTCACTCTAACTAGTCATCTACCGCTTTTCCAACAATCTCAATGACTCATTTTCTAAATTTAGATCACCACTATAAATTAGTTACATCAATTTTCTTGATATTCTTGCAATCTCAAAAACCTACATGCCCTCTCTATGCCAATTGTTAGAAAAAAATGATAATTATTTTCTATTTTAGGAGACCCATTGATTTGGCCTTCCTACATGACTCATCATTCTCATATTTGAATTATCAATATTTAAATGTCGAAGAGTAGGAAAGAAAGTGGAGTGCGACATGGAAGAGGCATATCATACAATAAGTAGAGAAAATGGTCATATAAACTCCTCCAATAAGTAAACCAAAGAAAAATTAATACATGATTTCTATACCAATGGTATAATATTAGAATTGATCACTCCAATTTATTTCTTCATAGTTGTAAATTAAAACTTATCTTTTTTAATAAATTGTCAAAGCTTGTAAAGAGGGGATATTTTCTTATTTTTTCATCATTCCACCCATAGAGGAAAAATTTGACAAACTCACAGTCATTGGACATTTTTAATGTGTTAATTCAAACAAATAGTTAGAAGCCTTAGTTTGATATCATCCTAGGTATTTATTTTAGTTTGTAGTGTCAATGTATTAAAAATAAGTCATATTATGTAAATTTGTTTATTTAATAACTTTTGATTGGTAGCTCAAAATTTATTACTATTTTCTTTTTAAAGTTAAAATTTGAGCATTACATATGTAATGGACCTCGATGCATTGTAGAAAGAACTAAGTTATAAAGTGAAAAAATCTGGTGAGGTCACCTAATATTGACTCAAGCGAGGGTGTCTTTTGTAGTGCCTTTGTGCACTTTCATGAGTCATGTCATGAAGTTGTGCCTTTGGAAACTTTATCACCTTCTTGAGTACTACATCATATGAAGAAGAGAAATGCAATTCTTTGACATGCATTATGATCTCATCAGTTTTTTATTACATATGAATCTAGAAATTATTCAAAGAAAGAATTAGTGAATCCTAAAATGGCGTAGTAGCCAAGACTCATTATCATGAATACATTACTCCATAAGTTACAACTAAGGTGGGGTATTGGTATAAATAGTAACTTATCTTGAACTAGTCAGCGATTAGCATACCTATAGATAATCTTATTCATATTACTTAAGACTCCACTTAAAGAGAATTTTAGGCTTTCATCTCACCTCTTCTAGTTGAGACATATGCCCTCACATAGTGAGACACCTAGTGCATAAAAACTTGCCACTTGCTCACAAAATTGTCAGGTGAGCACACAAATGTCACGTGTTTGGATGTCTAGTCATTTGTTATACCCAAATTATCTACCTCATCTACCTTTCCTTTATATGAAAGCCTCTCTATGTGTACATTTATTACACTCGCTATAAATGATAGAGATTAATATTTGTACTAATTTGGTTTTACTTTAGAAAGTTTTTGTGCACTTTGATTTTGTGAAAACCCCAACAACTATAAACACCAAAGTAGTAATATAGAAGATACACCATAACCTATAGAAAATTCTTAAAATATTTATAATTTCATAAATTGTAGCATACATCAAGAGAATCTTAGAACAAGTTTTTAACAAGATTTTATTTTTAGTATATGTGGAAAAAGGTTTTATTTCTACTTTTTAAAATAGATAAATCATATGCAATTTCCAATTATGTCTGTATATATTCATCTATGTAAATGGGCTTGGCCAAAATGACACAACATTGTAAGAATGATGGAAAACAATTAAAGTTATTAATTTAAAGTTTGTTAGTTATTAATTTTTTCTTTATTCTTTTCACTCACACCCTTTATTAGATTGACTTTCTTTATACATTTCATACTTTCCAATTCCTATCATTAATCATTAAGAATATCTCAAATGTCAAATAAAAATTTGTACATAATTAAATTCAAAAACTTATATAAAAATATTAAAATTTTGAATCTATCCAAAATCTCTATATTTGAATGATAAGATCTTCCTAAAATTTTAATTATATTCTAAAACGAAATGGTAAATTACAGTCGTACAACTATCAAATTTTAATCTTATAAATTAAGACTATATTATAAAATGAATTCAATAGATAGTGCAAAATCCACTCGGCATACAAATTACACTAAATCTAAATGAATTCTAATTCTATCATTCAAAAACAAACCGAAACAAACCAAATTATTATGTTTCGAAATATTCAAAAGAAAATGTAATACAGAGCTTGAGAATTCTAGTGGACAAACCACATATAAATGCTGTAAGAATGGGGCATTTTAGAGATTAAACTGATGTACAAAAGGAGATTAATTAAAAATTGCTACAACTTGTGCAACTTATTTCACTTTAAACCAAGGTTTCAACTAGCATATATTTCCTCAAACTAAGGTAGCTTAGAATTGCGAGCACTTTCCCAAAATCCCAGTGTTTTTTAAACCGTAACTAGAAGCTAAAACCCCTAACTTACTAGCACACTACTTCCATCTTATATATCTACAATTTTCTTCACAGGCACTGGCCATGGGAGATACCCAGCCACACAATAAAATCTAAACCTTTGAAAGGCTTGTATTGCAGCCATTGACACATCATACCTCTGTAATGCGAATTTCAATCTCCCCCAACTTTCCAACTTCATTTTCCTTTCCTCGGCGCTCTTCTCACTCCACCGGACCTGCCGTTGCTTGACTATGGAATCCACCCGCTCTTCAAGTTCTGCTTGTAGCTTCCCTATTCTATCAAATATTTCCACCTTTAAGGAACCCACCTGTTCTGCTTGCATCTTCTCAATTCTATCCAATTGCTCTTTCATTCCTGCCTTTAAGGAATCCACCTGTTCTTTCATTTCTTCTTTGAGGGCATCTACTTCATTTCTTATTGTTTTCTTTGATCCGACATCTTCTTCAGTCATAGCTTCATTCAACTTCTCTTTTCCTATGCTAGTGCTAGTGCTAGTTTCACAGACTTCTCCCTGCGATTCCATCGGTGCAATGAGTTGATCTTTAGAAACTTCTGGTTCTGATGGCTCCAAGTTTATTCTTTCAGGACTGTCTTCATCCATAGAAACTCCTTTCTGCTTCTTGTCTTCTTCCAAGTCTCGTGGTGTTGTGTCTTTGGTTACAGAATTCTCTAAAGCTTTAGCTCCATCTCTTTCCTTCTCACTTTTATGGTCTCCAATAATCAATCTTTCATTTCTTATAAAATGATCAACAATCACTCTTAGTGAAGGTTCTTTTTCTCTAAGAGCACGAAGTCTGTCCCAATTCTGCAAAAAGAACAGTAATAACATAGATTATGCTAAGGATATGGACATACACATACACACAATTTGACATGAAATAGATAAAGTTGTTTATTAAAAAGGACAGATGTATGCACCTCTATAATGATATTCATATTTTCCTCAAATTCCCAGGATACAAATATCCAAGTAATTAGTTGAACCTGCCATCCATCCAAATGCTTGGCTACATTGTTTATGAGGAAGATATTCCACACCAGTCGATGGTAGGTGAGAAAGCGCTTCCACTCTCGAGGCAGTTTCCGGATATCTGTAGCCATCTCTTCAAAGTGGCAAAAGGTGTCTCGCTCTTTTTCGCTGTATCTTACGAACAGCAGCTCCTTTATGGGAATTAACTCTTCAAAACTTTGGTCACCTACATGAAGTTTATCTTTTTACTGATTGCACATTGGTGGATATAAAATATGAAATTTTATTCAATTACTAATAGAATTTGTATGCCTATTAATTGATTATTTTATTTATGATTTAGACGCACTTAAATTACTTTCTGTTGTATCTGATTGTGTTTGTTGTTTGTGGTAAGCTTATAGCATGTGTTAGTGAAATACGAAACTATATTATTTACTAGACGCCAAATGAAAATCAACAATATTTCTCTCAGTGGATTATCAACAATATTTCTACGAATGGCCTTTTCAACAATGAAACCAAACATTGTTATAACGTAGAAAAGGTTCAGTGCAAATGTATAGGTATAATATTCTCTACAACAAAAGAAAAACCTGAATGAGTGTGAATTGCGAACTATAATTAAACCTTTAATGCAGCTTTGATATCAGAATATTTAAAAATGTAGAGCGATATTTACTTGTCCCATCTGCGGCCTCAATATTTATTGCAATTGTTTCAGCCTTTTGTTTTTGTTGTGGAACTTCTCTTCCTTCTGGCGAGCTCATAGTTTCTATTTATAATAACAAACAAAGCCGATCAAATCCTTCAGTGACAACATATATCAAATACGAAATAGATATAAATTCTCCTCGAATTGATTTTGTTTATGGTTCATCTCTTACCTGAGACAGGAGTCACAGAGCCATATATCTTTTCAAAATTCGGTCTATAATGATCAGACAGATCAGGGGGAAAGAGGGCATTGTAAGCTTCATCAATCTCTTCTATATGGTCATCTTCTCTATCTGTTTCTGATTCCGTATGGTGTTTCTTACTATGTTTTTCGAACACTCCCAACTGTCCTTTCAAAAAATTCTTTGACTGGACTTCACTGGGATCAGGGAGGTCTAATGGAAGTTGTATTATCTTTTGTAAATATTTATCTGCCAACTTACTATTTTTCAAAGATTTATCTCCATGTTTTCTCATTATTGCCCGTTGGATCAAGTCTTTATCCATTCCAAGGACTACGCTGATTTTGCAGACAGCTAATACAAGATTGATAGCTGACAAAACCTGTGAAGCATACAAAATTATGTTATAACGATGCCAATGACATAGTCAAACATTTTGATCGAAAATAAATTACTTGTAAATTTACCTGAAGAATGACAAATTCCTGACATCGGTCAAGATCATCAACAAATACAATTGTTCTAAGATTAGCACTGGGTATCGAACTAGTCATGTTCTCTCCGTTGTATTTAGAAGATATCAAAGACATAATGCAAGACCCGGTTATTAAATGCCACATGTAGGAAGCAACAGTGCACAGAAAATAAGGCCTTCTGCTAATTTCCTCTTTTAGGAAAGTAATATCAGAGATCACTCGTTCCTGATAACCAAGCTTTTCAGTGTGGTCTGGAAGTTTTATATAGTTCATTAGTTGAATACTCACTGGATTCACAGTGCTCATCACTTTCTTTACCAGAGTCCATACCAAAATGACTACGGTTAGAGGAAGAGACGCGTATTTTAGCTGCAGTGATTCCTTGATATTGTATCTTTCCAGCAACACCCATACAATCAAAGTGAAGGAGGTGGCCAATAGAATTGCAAAGAGGCAGGGAAAAATAATTTCAATCCAGATAACCTGCTTTTGATTTCTCCAAGTATTTCTAAGACATGTGCTCAACCATTGGGCATCTGTCATTATTCCTTCCATTTCTTTTGTGATTTCCACGGCCATACCAGCCAATGCTTCTGATTCGTTCCTGTATTTCCACGCGTTATATCGCACAGTTAATACAGCAGGCGCACTTTCCTCTGTTGAAGAATCAATTTCTGACTCTGATTGTTGAGCTTTTCTTTTCAAAGGAGAACATGACACATATGAAAGTATAGTTTCCTTTGTTGAAGAATCATTTTCCGACTCTGACTGTTGGTCTTTTACCTTGAACTGAGAATGAAAATTAGGGAACAGTTACACAATTGAATTACGCAGATTAGAACCAAAGGCAATAATGAAGTTTTTCTCAAGCAACAGATTTACCATGCCACTGCTATCCATAGCAGCTAGCGATTTAAATGTATGATGATATTTAGCATCGTACTTTTTCAAAAAAGTACGAAGTGAATCTCCTTCCTACAAAACAATCAGAATTGACGTTTTGTTAGCGGAGAAAGGTTGAAGGGAAATACCTCATACTAGTTGCCAGGTTTAAATTTTACCTTTGTCCTTTTGCCGGATATAATATTTTTTATCTTCAGGCAGCATTCGACTATCTTATTCTTCATACACTGAAATAAGTTATTATTTAAGTTGGAGTCATCGAGCAATAGTTTTATGTTTGTCTCAATTCGGTGGTATTTCTTTTGGCCCTTATTTGATAGTTCTAAATTTTGAATGCCCGGAAAACTCGAGCTTGTCATTTTGGATGGTAATAATGCCAGTTGTGCAGCAGTCTTCAACAAAATGCCTTCAGTCTGTATCGAACGAAATGGAACTAGACTTTAGACCAAACACATTAGAATTTTTCTTTTAGCAAGCAGAAGATTTTTTTGGGTGACGTGGCATTTTAAATTTACCTGTACCATAACACTTGACTTTCCCATACCCCAACTACCAGAAATACCAACTGTAATAGGAGGTTTTAGATAAGGGTTCAAAAGCAATGCAGCAAGACCATATGCAAAGTCACTTCTTCCTGTAAAATAAAGAATAACAAATTTGAGTAAAGACAAAGAATATTGTAGAAATCTTTGCTTTAATGGAAGATAGAATATAAATTACCCAGATTGTCAGATGTGGTCGGTTGATCATTTCCTTGTTCTGCAATACGTTGAATTTGCTGGCAAACTGCATGCAACCAAGCGCACAATAAAAAGAATATGTGGCGTCTGTGATGTATAAAGAATCAAATAAAGCAGAACATTGAAAATTATATTGACTACCTATGATGACATTATTTTTTTCTTTTGAAGTAGTCAAACTTTCTCTCCACTTGTGGTCCTCAATGTCCAGGATTTGAGCACCCCTAGAAATCAGTTCCTTGGTCATGTCAATATCACCGAGACATGCAGCTGTTCTTAACAAATTGTTTTCCTTTCCTACTTTTTCAGTGAAATGCGTCTTTTGTTGTAGAAGAAAATCCTTAAGTGGAGAATTGCTTAGATGTTGGTCTGCAGTGCCTAACCCTGCAGCGGAGGCCCACAGCAAAAGCAATTTCATTTCATCGGATCCACACTTCTTTATCACCAATTCCGCAACTTCTTTTCCATCCTCTCCCGTTAATTGCGATTGCGCGAAATAGTGGAATATTGTTCGCCCATCACAATCTCTTTCGAGAAGAGGGTGAGCTCCCCAGTACAACACTACTTTTATCATATCCGCGTGTCCACCTTTACCGGCTTTGTGAAGAGCCGTCTGTCCGAGGACATCTGGTTTCCTCACATACACTTCAGGCTTCCTTGCCAGCTTAAGAAGGTAATCTTCTATATACATTTTGCCCTCTGAAACGGCCACATGTAGTAATGTTAACCCACTGTGGTCGACTATGGATTCCAAGTCTAGTCCAGCGTTATAACGGAAGTATCTCATGATACTAGGATTATCGTGATCTCCTTTAACCGCATCATAGACAACGCCTCGCCCAGAGGCATCTTTGATTTCTAGGATGTCATTATTTATTAACCAAATCTTTCTGCGGAGACCTTCGTGTCCTTTCATAGCTGCAAAATGAAAAGCCGTTTTACCGTTCTCATCTTGTTTACCCACCCATTTTTCCCTCTCTTCTTCCCTTGTACATTTGGCGAGCATCAACTTAGTTAATTTACGTGCATTATTGCCAAGTTCACACATGGAAGCGTAGTGCAAAGCTGTTCGGCCTTCTTCATCAGAAGCAAGTGGATCTGCTCCTCTCTCGAGGAGTTTTTTGACAGCTTCTAAATGGCCTTCACAGGCAAATTTACGCAGAAGCATGTCAGAGTCCGCCTTATCAAAATAGGCCTCCAGTGATTGTTCAGAAATCGACAATAGCTTTACCATCAGCTTTATGTTATACTTCCTAACGGCTATATCCAGAGAGCTCTCCCCATATCTGTCTTTGCAAGTAACCAACTCCGCCCTCTGCACTCTTTCGGGGTCCCCTCCCCACTTAATCAACACATCGACGATGCCGTCACTCCCGTGCTCAACTGCATAGTGGAGGGGGAGGCGGCCTGTATTGTTTCGAACATCAGGTCTACCCCCGTATTCAACAATCATTTCACACATGCTTACGTCAGCAATTCGACACGCCCAATGAACGGCAGTCCATCCATCTTCATCCGCTACATTGGCGAACTGTTCTTTTGAATGACATTTGTCGAAAAGACTTCTCACAATATCTTTTCTATTCCTTAGAATAGCATAAACTAGAGCCTTAATCTGTCGGTTTGGGCCAAGGTTAACTTGTAGCTGGGCGCCCCACTCTAATACCTTGTTCACCATAAAACTGTCGTCTCTCTCAACTGCATAGATTAAAATATTGCTAAGATCATAATTTCCAGTTTCTCTGTAGTAGGCGGATTGTGGATTTTGCAGCGTAGCTTTCAAATATTGCCCATCGTCTGCTGCATCCTTGCGTGCCTGTTGTAGAATACTCTCCACCATATTCTCTTCATATATGGCCAGATAATACAATATGGCTGTAGACATAATGAAATTCCTTCGGCTTGTCGTCTGACACTCTTCATTGCCCCGCTCTTTGATTAGAATACCAATGCTGCTTTGTATGCTCGTTGCTACAATAGAAGAAGAAATATAGAACCATAAAAAATTCCAGATAGCATCTGACGTGTCTCCTTCAGAAGCAAACTTTTCAAACCAATTAACTTGTGAACATGACCATTTCAAGCTTCGGATATATTTATCTATACTTTGTTGAAAGCCTTGCCCCAGGACCTTCCTATGTTTCTCGCTGAACATGTCCCAGCAGGACTTTCCAACGCTAACCACCACTTCCTTAATTGAATTTTTAGACAATTTTCTCTTCGCCGCTTTATGAGTGGTGAGTCCCTCTTTGCCAAGTACTCTGCCCATATGACATATCAGCCTGTTCATTTCTACAAACTTGGTTGTATTACTGAAAGGTATGTTGCCCTCTCTCACGTCTAGTGAGTTAAAAGTCTCTTTATTTTCCCAATAATTGAGCACCCAGTACACAACTTCGTAATTCCAGTCTTCAGCACACAAAAATAACGCCGCTTCCCTTCCTTTTTGGTCGAGTTTCACATCTACATATATGCTCTTCGCATGATCTGAATTACATTAAGAACATATTGTAAAGCTAGTTGAGTGCACAAGCGTAGCAATATTGTCTCTAAACGTTTAAATGTGAATGGAAAATAGAATGAGACATGTAAAGAAAAGAATATACCGGAGCTATAACTTGGCGATGGCTGGAGTTGTATGATGAGCATGTGTCCCAAACAGCTTCTAAACTCATCTCCCATTTGGATGTTATAACCTGAGCCACTTATCCAACCGTCTAGAAGACGAGCTCTGTCACATTCCTTGAGAAGAGCGTGCTCTTTTATCATTTGAAGGTTGTCATTTGCTTCCTGAAAAGTGGCTAAACACCAGCCTGGTTCAGTGAAGTAGCTCCTTTCGACCACCTTCATTGTACAAGGCGCGGCCTCTATTTCCGAACTCATCTCGACCTTAACCTTATATAATGCTGAGCTTTGGCTGTTTTGCTAGTGAATATTGTGACAAATTAACCGTGTCATTATACAATCTCAAAATTATGAGATTGCAACAATTTAACAATATTGCACAGATATGTGTGGGTACAACGAACTTCTATACGCTTCTCTGTAAGGGGAGGATGTGTTACCTATCACATAAAAATAGATAAACACTTGTCAAAGTACGTGGAAACATACAAAAGGGAAGCGTTATTTTCCTTTCTGAAAAATGTTTTAATTTTATTATATTAATAAATTAATAATTTTGTAAGATAAAATAGRGAAAACAAAAACAGAAKTAAAATATTGTCAAATCAAACTTATTAAGCATTCCACCCACTATAATAAATCGTATAAAAATATAATATAATTTATAAAWTTTTTATAATAAATCGTATAAAAATATATTATAATTTATAAAATTTTAAATAATATAATTGATATTTTCTAATTTTATAAAAAATRATATATTTAAATAAAAGGAGTTTGAAAATTTAAAGAAATTGAATTTTAAGTTTAATTTCAGACATTTAAAGTATATTTATTTTAAAGATATAAGAGTAATGAGCTTTGAGATATTTATATTAATTTGTCATATAAGGTATAGTACTGGAAATTGATATTTTTTAAAACTTAAAAATAAATATGTTTATTAATATTGATATAGAAATAGGAAATGATAATAGTTGCCATTACAAATTGAAATCACCTTGACCTGAAACAAAAACTGATGAAAATTCCAAACTTAGGGAAAGGGATGCAGATTGGTTGCTATGATACCATGTTAGACCACCCAAAACAACAACCTCCAAGCAAAAAGAAACCTTCACAAACAAAAGGAAGCAACAAAGAGATGATATTTCACCGGTCAATAAACTAATTTCATTGTAGAGTATATATATAACTAGGTGTGATTAGGTACGGGAACAACAACCTCCAACTACCTCACCAACAAAAAATTAAAAGAACCTAATATTATTTAATAATGTACAACTATGTGCATAGTAATGATTTTTTCCAAGAAAAATTAAGTAAATGTCTATAAAATAAACATGTACACCAACAATTTATAGGCTTAAATATTGGCAAGGCCGAGAGAGAGAGAGAAAGAGAGATATGTGCTCCCCTTTTCTCCAACCCTGAACAGAGCATCTACAAGCTTGTCATCTTCCCCTTGAAGTGTGGTTTTTGTTGCTTCACTTATCTCACCAGCAACACAAATTTGTTCCCATTGATCAACCATTTAACCATCAACCTTTTCCGTTGAAACAAACACACAACTATGTTTAGGCACAAAATTTGGATGAGTCCATTTGGAGCCTAATACGTTTGAGAATTTTGTTACATTTCCCATTTCACTATTTTCAGTTTTGTGAATATGTTCAGAGGCCAAAAGGATTGCTCGAAAGGATCACCATTCTTTAAGTTACTGGGTGCACACCTTCCACCAACATCTGGTAATTCAGATGAGTCAATTTCTCTTTTGTCCTATGGACTACCCTCCTTAGAAATAAGGTGATCACTTTTTTTTATTATAGAGTAATCCAGCATAGCTACCTGAATGTCAAAAACAAAGCCCACTTGTTGGAAACAATAACCAGTATAGTCCAACATTATCCTATCACATGCGTTTGAGGATCTCTCTGCTGAGGGATGCCTCTCGACAGTTGCATTGGCGCCATAGGTGTCCACGACATCCACCATGCTGAGAGCGTTGCAACTCAAATTTACAGTGTAATTAATGATTTGAAGGGCATCATTTATTCTATCTAAGTTGTCGGCATACTTGACATCGAAGGCGCAATCATATTCATATGCTAGTGTTGCGCTAATCAAAACTTTCACGTCTGTAAACCCCTGACACATGTTGTAGGTGTTATCCTCATACCACACAAAAGATATTCCCACCTGGGGTTCGCCAATGGCTTTATCCAAGAGGCCTACTCCATATAGCACTGCATGTGGAACAACTTCATTAGAATTTGTTTCCCGCCTCTAATATAGTTGAATGCCATGAAAAGAAGAACCCGTGTATAGATCCCGACCGTCTATCCAACCCATACCTTAATCTAGCCTCAACACTACCCTTTCGTGGCTTAGATCTATAGAATTTGGCCATACATGATCATCACTTCCATTAAAGCGACGTTGAGTACAACAAACACTCACTAATTCTAGCAAGATAAATTCTTCTGTTCCATGCCAATCATGGAAAAATGTATACTTTGTATGTTCAGACACTCTATCTAAAAGGAATAAAAGGAATTTGAAAGGACCAACAATGGTCTCAAGAACTACTTGACCCTATTGATCCAGGTTCTGACGGAGGAGGTGTTCTATCTTCTTGGCCTCTTCTCTAGTATTGTGCTTGCCTAGAGAAAGTTCAAGAATGTCTTTCAAACTCTTATTGAGCCCACAAATCCTCAGGAACTCTTCCAGTTGTCGATTCCTGAGCCAATATTGTGTTTCCTGATCTTTTAGGGTATATTTCCTAGGGTTTCCAGTTTGAATAGGAGCTCATGCACCAATAATTTTATATCCATCACTTTCCTATCCCTGAGCACGATCATCCTTATTCTTATTTTCCTACTTCGAATAACCATGGAGAATCTACAGCTACTTCCATGTTTGCAGTAACCTCAAGAAAAGTATCGACAAGGCTTCCTCATATGCGATATATTTATAGAGGAAGCCATGGATTTCAGCTAATATATCCCCTTTCTATGACCATTTTTTAGGTAGCCAGGGAACTTAAACTTAGAGGCATTTTATAGGTAGCCAGGGAACTTAAACTTAGAGGGAACTGGTTGTTGTCTATTGTCTATTTTCATCTCTCTAAGGTTAGGACTCAAGAGAACGAGAGGTATTCTAGTGAAGCCACTCTCCCCAATGGCTCCTCCTCTGAATTTTGCATTCAAATTAGCAGCCATTCTGCCATAAATTGACACCAAACCATGTTGTAGGCACGAGGCTCTATCTCTATCTCTGTGGCTTTTCACATTTCTTGGAACATCACTTCCATACACTTCATGTTCCTCCTTCATGTAAGGTTTTGACTCTTCACATTCCAAAGAGTCTTTGGTGGAAATCATTTTGCATTCTCCCTCATCGAAACCATCTGGTTCATCTATTTCAGTGATGAGAGCTTCATCTATTTTCATTGGTGAAAATTCATTTTCAATGGCAGCAACAACTCTTTCCTTATCAGACACTACTTCCTTTAATTTCTTAAAATCATAATATCTGATTTCTATTTCCCAATTTCTTACCTTTCGTTTCAGCTGCTCCTCTTTTACTTTTTCTTGTTGAGGATTCTGAGAAATCTTATGCCAAAGTTTTGTGCAATTGCTACGAATAGCTCCCAATTCATTGTGACTCTCTATCAAATATAAAGTACCTGATTTGTTCTCTTTTGCAATCACTAAGGACCATTTTGTCACCTTCCATTTACTGGATTCCAACTTGACATTACATCCTTGAGAAAATAATTGCCCAACTGAAATTGAATTATTTTTGAGTTGAGGAACATACCATACATCCCGTAGTAGCCACCTAATTCCATTTGTTAGTTTCAACAAAACATCTCCTTTCCCAACAATTTGAACAGATTTATCATCTACAAGAGATACATTACCAAAGTTATCGCTTTGAAAAGTCTTGAAAAACTCCTTATGTGAAGTAGTATGAAATGGCGCTCCTATATCGAACACCCAATTCTTTACTGCAACTTTTGATGTTGTTAAAATTGAAACCTTGTCATCTTCCATATCTGCTCCCTAGATTTAACCAATCTCTAATACCAATTGTAAGTTTTAATCGAGCAGATATAACCAATAAAAATATCTAAGACAACAATAAGAAAATAAAGACAAAATACATAACACAGTGATTTATAGTGGTTCCCCAAATATGACTACATCCACACCACTCTCAATGCAGGGAAAGCTCTTATTATCGTTTAACCATACAGATTTCAATTTTTTCAAAGAAATGTGGTCCTGTGGACTGCAATGGTTGCAGGATATTCACAAAATGCGTTCATTGAAAACGCCTTGGAAACCTTAAAGGAAATGCAACCGGCAGGTGTAAATCCAAATTCTACAACCTTCGCAAGCGTTCTCCCAGCCTGTGCCCAAATGGGAACTTTAGAACAAGGTATGAAAATCTAACTAAGCATAATTGAAAGCGGTTATTCATCAGGCGTCTTAGTTGTCAATTCCCTGATAGACATAGATGCAAAATGTGGAAGCATATATAGGACACGTAATCTATTTGAGAAGATCACTCAAAGAGGTGTGGCTTCGTGGAATTCGATGTTTACAGGATATGCACAAAGTGGGTTCTTTGAAAAATCCTTGGAGACTTTTAATCAAATGCAATTAGCGCGTTAAAAGGAACACTCAATAACCTATGTCAGCATCCTCCCAAGCTGTGCTGAATGGGAGCTTTAGAAGCAGGATTGAAAGCAGATTCTTGTCAGATGTCGCAGTTGCAAGTGCCCTGGCTGACATGTATTCAAAATGTTGAAGCATACAGAAAGCATGTGAACTGTTTGACAAAATGCTTAAAAGCAGTAATCTCATGGAACGCTAGTCTTGTAGGATATGCGCAGAAAGACTATATAAGCCTTAATCCTGTTTTATTTGCATGCAGTCATGTAGGTTTAGTGGATGTGAGCTCCAAATATTTCAATGACATGAGCTTCTCTTATTGCATTACACCTACAATTCATCATTATTTGAGTATGGTTTATCTTCTTTGACCGTGCTAGCTATTTTGAGGAAACACTAAACTTTATCATTAAAATGCCAACCAAAACTGTGGCGATTGTGTGGACATGTTTTTCTTCTTGTTTGCAGATGGTATAAAAATATGAAGTTAGGAGTATTTACATCAAATATAATTGCATTGGAAGGAGACATCAAAGATGCCAAACATAATTATAATGTGAACTATAACATGTGATAGATTGTCAGATGTGGTGGGTGTGCGGCTTTGCACCGGAAAGATGATTTTAATTTGTTGGATTTGTCTATATAATTTCACATTTTGTTAATAAGATCACTTTTTGTGAATTACCAAAGAGAATCAGAAATATCACAGAAACACTAAATGTAGACAGAGACCTGAAAGTCATGAAGTTACAATGCTCTTTGGCCTCAAACTTTACTGCCTATGCCCTACAAACTAAATATTGTGTCACCTGGTGCTTTATCTAGATTGTTGTAGCTATTCATGCCTTCATATGTTGAATTTTCTATTATTATCATCTGATTTTAACAGCAAGAATTAAAGCAAGCCGTAGGCAAATCCCTCGTTGTAGAATTGCTTCATAAATCCTTTAACCTACTAAACATTACAAACCACCTACTGCTCATCCCGGTTTCCTAAGTCCATCCCTAGTTATTCCCTCATAATCAGATTCCTTACTATGGTTTTTAAGCAGTTATACCCTTACCATAGAACCAACTATTGTTTTCAAGGGACTAAATTATTTCCATTATGTTACCAATTTATCTGCAAGTTAGGAACTGTACCTACTCAAGAATGTGTTATGCATCTTTTTGAAAAATAATAACTGCATGCTTGTGCTTGGGTACACAGCTGAAGAGTACTTAAATATTGGCATTACAACATACAAGCAAATATGCATCCTAATCTATTCTCATAACTATGCATAAGATGGATACTATAGTAGCATTCTTTGGGATATGGAAATTTAAAATTAAAATTCCAATAAATCTTCTCTTATTTATGTTGACAAGTTGCGTTGACTAGGTTAATCTGCACTTATCATCCAAAAAAGGATGGTCTACCATAGAAACATTATTTATAGTACCGTGATTTAATTTCCCATAAGCCCTCCTCTTGTTTAGGGGTTACTGCCACATGTACATTTCCATCAAGCTTTTGTTAACTATTTTCACTTGGATTACCCATTAAATTATTCTCTCTCCCCCAGAACCGTTGATATAATCAATTGTAAAATACTCAAGAAAAAGAAATAGAATTGTGTCTTAACTGAAATAAAATTGATGAAGGGATGCATTGTAGAAAAAGAGTGAAACCAATATCAATCTCCATATAGGTGCTACTTCAATTCAATCACATTAAACAAAAAGTCAATCCGAAAATATTGGGATTTTAAAGTTTGAAAGAAAATAAATTAAACAATTATTTGACAGCATATAAATTCTTAAAGTAAAATTAATTGAAATCATGGCAAGTGACTTATCTCAAGATTTTGTATAAACCATGTCTTGTTATGAATGATGTCTTGTTATGAATTATGGAAATGAAAATAAAAGGGTACAGTTTGTAGGAAAATTTACTATTCTGCTACAACACATAAATGAAGAACCAATACCAACTTCCTAAATTTATTTGTGTTCAAGGATAAGCCAATCTTAAAGTACTAGGGCTTTAAGGTTGAAAATGAATAAGAATGAAATCGTGAAACTCTACTGCAATGGAAAAATGAGACGAACACAAACCAATCTCTTGACAACAGCGATATACAGATTTAGAATAATAAAATTGACTTAAATTATTGCCAGTGACTTTCTTCAAAATTCCTATCACATACCTTGTCTTCTGGGTCACAACATATGGATTATATTCATCATTTTCGTAATTTGATCTATAATCATCAAAGTCTAGACATTTCATCCTATTGTTTGAGCTTGATGAAAACATATAAAAGTTTCAAAGTATATTTTTAGTTCTTAAGATTCTTAAGATGCCAGTAATTGTATTATATTAAAATTTGTCATTATTTTGTGTCTCTACAATGTTTTCACTATTATTGGACGTGTTATTGAACATTGCACATAAGAGGGATGTAAATTATGTGTGGGTTTTTCTCCTTTAGATATAAATTAAGTGTAGTTTTTTGTTAAGTTAATGGTCATACATTTTTCAGTAGGATGTAAATTAGGCATGGTTTTGTCTTTTTGAACTAATGGTCATACATTGATTCACTATCAAATTCAATTTTCACATTCTTGAATTTGTACTCTCCAGTATATTATTTAACATATATTTGGCCATCAACATAACTATTGCACTTTATTTTGGTGCAAGTGTTAGTTTTATCTATAGAAGGCGAGTTGGTGAATGATAATTCTTAAATGAGCCAATCTTGCTTAACGTAGAAGGTCCTAAGAAATGCTTAAGAATAAAAGATCATATCGTTTGGATCTATGGTGCTAACTGCCCAAAGAATATAGGAGGTGCTATTGTTTGTTTAACATAGCCACCATTGAAAGATGAGTTGGCAACCACAAATATCCCTTAAGGGATCTAAAATTTCAAATTGGTATATTAAGATACTATATTAATTCATCACATCATGAAATCAAAGTCCCACCCTTAATTTAGTGAACCATATGGTGAGGAATGACATAAATAAGTGTTTGGTATATCTCAAAATGACATGAATAATTGTTTGGTATATCTCAAAATCCTATTTGAAGAGCCAAAATTTTAGTTTGGCCTTAGACTAATAAAAAACAAATTCTAATTATTGTTGTAAAAGTATTGCAACATTTTGACTCCTCTATTTTAAACATTCAAAGCTCAACTCCAAAGGACTTTATCCAATGTAGAAGTAAACCCGTGGGCTGCCTATCCAGTCATCAAGAAGACAAGTTGTTTACCCTTTGTCTAAAAGACTCCACTTCTGAATAATCTCAATGTTTTCTTTTGTTTCTAGAAAAGTTGCCAAATGCCAGCTCGGTGGGGTATTGTAACTCCTCTCAACCTTCATTATAGAAGGTTTGACCTCTATTTCAGAAGTCATCGCCACGACAACCTTACAAGGTTGAGCTTTCACTATTTTTATTAAAGCAAGCCGCGGGAAAATCCCTCGGTATAGAACTACTTCATAAAACCTTTAACCTACTGAAAATTCAAGTTCCATCTGCTACAAACCACCTATTTCTCATCCCTGTTTCCTAAGCCCATCCCTAGTTATTCCCTCATATTCAATTCTTTACCATGCTATTTTTAAGCAGTTATACCCTTACCACTAAACCAAGCATTGTTTTCAAGGGACCAAATTATTTCCATTATGTTACCAATTTATCTTCAGGAGGTTAGGATTTATACCTACTCAAGAATATTTTATGCATCTTTTTAAAAGAATGATGACTTCATGCTTGTGTTTGGGTACACTGCTGAAGAGTACTTACATATTGGCATTACAAAATACAAGCAAACATGCATTCTAATCCATTCTCATAACTATGCATAAGATGGATAGTATAGTAGCATTCTTTAGGATATGGAGATTTAAAACTAAAATTCCAATAAATCATTCTTTCATT
The DNA here is from genome assembly GCA_018584345.1 of Thuja plicata. Classification (NCBI taxonomy): domain Eukaryota; kingdom Viridiplantae; phylum Streptophyta; class Pinopsida; order Cupressales; family Cupressaceae; genus Thuja; species Thuja plicata. The sequence goes on along the minus strand of MU223377.1, from coordinate 288,139 downwards.
TAGGTTGACAAGTTGCGTTGACTAGGTTAATCTGTACTTAACATCCAAAAAAGGATGGTCTACCACAACAATATTGTTTATAGTACCGTGATTTAATTTCCCATTATTCCTCCTCTTATTTAGGGGTTACTTCCACATGTACATTTCCATCAAGTTTTTGATAACTATTTTCACTTGGATTACCCATTAAAATATTCTCTCCCACCCAAAACCATTGATATAATCAATTGTAAAATACTCAAGGGTGTCTTAACTGAAATAAAATTGATGAAGGGATGCATTGTAGAAAAGAGTGAAACCAATATCAATCTCCCTACGGTTTCTACTTCAACTCAATCACATTAACCAAAAGCTCAATCCAAAAATATTGGGATTTTAAGGTTTGAAACGAAAAATAAATTAAAAAATTATTTGATAGCATATAGATTCTTAAAGTAAAATTAATTGAAATCATGGCAAGTGACTTTGTATATATCATGTCTTGTTGTGAATGATGGAAATGAAAATAAAAGGGTACAGCTTGTAGGAAAAATTTACTATTCTGCTACAACACATAAATGAAGAACCAAAGCCAATTTTCCTAAATTTATTTGTGTTTAACTGCAACAAAAAAATGAGATGAACAGAAACCAATCTCTTGATAGCAGCCATATATAGATTTCGAATAATAAAATTTACTAAAATTGTTGCAAGTGACTTGCCTCAAAGTTCCTATCACATACCTTATCTTGTGGGTCACGATATATGGACAATATTCATCATTTTTGTAATTTGATCTATAATCATTAAAGTCTAGACATTTTATCTTATTGTTTGAGCTTGAAGAATGTATCTAATTCTTAAGATGCAAGTAATTGTATTATATTAAAATTTGTCATTATTTTGTGTCTCTACAATATTTTCACTATTATTGGATGTGTTATTGAACATTACACATAAGACGGATGTAAATTAAGTGTGGATTTTTTTCTTTTAGATGTAAATTAAGTGTAGTTTTTTGTTAAGTTAATGGTCATATATTTTTCACTAGGATGTAAATTAGGCATGGTTTTGTCTTTTTGAACTAATGGTCATACATTGATTCACTATCAAATTCAATTTTCACATTCTTGAATTTGTACTCTCCAGTATATTATTTAACGTATAATTTACCATCAACATAACTATTGCACCTAATTTGCAAGTGTTAGTTTTATCCCTAAAAGGAAAGCTAGTGAACGATAACTCTTAAATGAGCCAATTTTGATTGATGTAGAAGGTCATAAGAAATTCTTAAGAATAATAGATCATATAGTTTGGATCTATGGTGCTAAGTGCCCAAAGAAGATAGGAGGTGCTAATGTTTGTTTAACATAGACACCATAGAAAGATGAGTTGGCAACCACAAATATTCCTTAAGGGATCTATAATTTCAAATTTGTATATTAAGATACTATATTAATTCATCCCATCATGAACTAAAATTCCCACCCTCAATTTAGTGAACCATATGGTGAGGAATGACATGAATAAGTGTTTGGTATATCTCAAAATGACATAAATAATTGTTTCGTATATCTCAAAATCCAATTTGAAGAGAAAAAATTTTAGTTTAGCCTTAGTCTGATATAAAAAAATTTCTAATAATTGCTGTAAAAGTATGGCAACATTTTGACTCCTATATTTTAAACATTCAAAGATCAACTCCAAAGGACTTTATCCAACGTGGAAGTTAAACCATGGGCTGCATATCCAATCATCAAGAAGATGAGTTGTTTCCCCTTCCTCGAGACGACTTCACTTCTGAATAATCTTAATGTTTTCTTTTGCTTCTTGAAAAGTTTCCAAATGCCAGTTTGGTGGGGTATTGTAACTCCTCTCAATCTTCATTATAGAAGGTTCAGCCTCTATTTCAGAAGTCATCACCATGATAGCCTTACAAGGTTGAGCTTTCACTATTTTTATTGTGAATGGTAAAGGCCAAAACTCCTTCCACCACATTTGTACGCTTCTCTGTATATGTGAACTGTTAAGCTCTATAACCTTGGAAGCACTTTATGGTATGTTCTATATAAGGGTAAAAGTACAATACTGTGTCGCAGTAGAGGACATTTTAGGACGGTCCGGCCGGAATGGGTCCGGTCGGACGGTGTTCGGTCGGACCCACTTGGCACCCTTTAAGTGCCAAGTGGAGCCTATGTGGAGCGGGGGGTTCGGCCGGACCCCCTTCAGCCGGAAGGGGTTCGGCCGAACCCCCCAAAGTTATATAAGAAAACAAAGGGGCCCGCATGGGTCATTGTCATTTAGGGGTCCGCGCGGGCCATTGTGAGGACTAGGGTCCGGCCGGACGGGGTCCGGCCAGAATATGTTCGGTCGGAGCCAGTGCGGCTGGACCCCTTCCGGCCGGACCCACATGGAATCCTATTTGGCAGCCAAGTCATCAAAAATGGGTGGCTTTCT
>MU223377.1:266119-283022 GCA_018584345.1 Thuja plicata | reverse complement strand
TATATATATAAAGGGAAATATTTTTGTAAAATGTAATGTGGTAGACAAGTTTTCTAAATATTGAGATTTTTAAAATAGTATTAAATACAAAATTACATATTCTTTAATATCTAATTTAAATTAATTGTACTTATATACTTGTAATTAAATTAGAAAAGGTGTTGGAGGTGATATATTTAGAACAGCACATGAAAGATTCAAACTCTCTAATGTATTTGTAAGCTTACCCTAAGTCATTGAACTTATAGATTTATGTGGAGTGTTTAACAGAAATTTGAATGTGTCTTAGAAGGTTATGATTTATCAGCTTAAAAAAATTAAAAATAGAAAAAACATTTAAAACTATACCACTAAATTCAACTTTTTATAATTTTAATTATTATCTTAAAGAATTCCAACTTTGTTACGAGGAGACAACAATTATCCATCGTTGATAAAACTCTATGAAAGTGGAATTTGACGAGTTCTTCGAGGGAAGGATTGCATTGAAGCGATAAAAGCGCGCGACGTATAAATGCAATGTGTCATTAAACATAATTTGCAACCAGAAACATAACACTACTCTTATGCAAAATTTAGTGAATGATAATAGTGTACCTGGATGACTGCTGCGCTGAAACCAGGAGACGTTAAGCTCGGAAACCACTACCAAATGTTTTCTCAGATGGTTGAACAAAAAACCGTGAAAATCGCAGTAACTGAATGGGATGCACAGATGAAATGCAACAGCTGCCCTGAAATTAGTTTGCACTCACCCGGAATACATTTATTTGTATGCGGTGTAAGAAGAATAAAGTAAAGTGAGGCGGGGACCAATCTAATGATGAGCAGCATCTGAGATTAAAGTAAAGTGAGGCGGGAGATGAAATGATTGCAATTCCTACTTCTAAATAGAAGCATATAAAAATAAGTCACACTAACATGTGTTTAGTTAGTTTACAGGGATTATTAGAATAAATGAGTCAATGAAATTTTGAAATTGAATTTTAGAAAATTTGGGGTCACATTTATAGATATGGGATCAACTCTACGCCCACAAAAGACCGAATATGATGACACATTGATCTCTATGTATGGGTGAATTCCTTAGTATGTATGGGGAGATGTGAAGCAGTGAATAAGAAGAGGACACTGTAAGTGTATGGGGATAGGGATAGACTACATAAATGAGGTCATCATTTCACAATTTTGTATTGTTCTTTGATATAGAAATTTATTAATTAATTCATCCTCTCAAAATAAATGTGAAACAAGATAGGTACACACAGTTAAAAATTATATGTGTCTTGTACATTTAGGTGCATGCAAACACTAGAATGATCATGTCTCTCAAAGAATGCAATATACACAAATATAATTATACAATAAATACCAAGAGATAAAATTATATGTTGGAGAATTTATAAAGCAATGGAACTTGTTGCACATCAACACACAAGTTCATATTTTGGAGTGCACACTCCTTGGGAACCTACAAAACAAAAGAATATTTTAGGCCATGAATAGATTTTAAAAAAATAGAAATGAAAATAATTGCAAGCTAATTTATTATTTTTATTGCAATTATAAACAAAAGGTATAGGGGAAGATGTGTGGTTGGACAAGTTCTTCCTATACAAAGGGAGGTAATTGTTTGTTATACTTGATAGATATAAAATGCCAATGTGAATGGGGTGATAGCATGCTCTATGGTAATGGTCAACTTGGTTATAGTAGATGATTCATTATGTAGCACTTTTTAGTGCTTAAAATCTCAATATAAGAATATTAGCAATATTATATGCTCTGTACAAATGGTTGTATCCATAAGATGCAAGAAAATTTAGGAGAGGAAAAATATTATATGAAAATAGATGTAATCAAATGATAAGAATGTAAGATTATAATCATGTAAAATAGTACTACATAATTCTATACTCAACTATAACATCTAGCATGATAAGTCATCATAACCATATATGTGGGAGATAATATTGAGTAACTATGCTTTCTTACAACATAGGAATGTGAGTAGTAAAAAAACAATGTGGAAGTGTGAGAAATTTATATATGACAGAAGGAAATAGGTGCCTAGTTGTACCATTGATCTAGGCATGAAAAGTAAAATTGGGAAAGGCAAGATCTCCATGGTAAAAGAGAAATAAAAAAGATGACGAAGGTCAAAGGTCAAATTTTTAATGGGGGGTGGGATGATGTTTCCAATATAAAGATATGACAAGGTAACCTAAATTCTATGAGTAAAGCCATAATTTGTTTTTGAAAAGATTTTAATAATATTGATTTATATGCTTTACTCTTTGTATATATTATATGAGAGATTTTGGGTGTTATAACTTGATAAATCGACAGTCCAAAGCCTTAAAATTCAAAAGAAGGGGTTTTAAAAGGCTCCCTTAGCCTTAACAATAGTAAACCATGATTTTTTTAGGAACCCATAACGTGATCAAGAAAGGGTTATAACAAGGCTCCCATAACCTTTAATAGGAGAAAAAAACAAGGGGTTTTCAAAGGATCCCCCAACCTTTAGAAATGAACACTCGCTCTTGATAAAACCTTTACCCACATCACTGCACTCCATCTTAATAGAAGACAAAATCACCTCTATAAGAACAAAAAGAGAAGGAAAACCAAGGAGTAGACATATCTTCTTATCCACATATAACTCCACCTCTAAAGGAATTACCTCCACCTCAATAGGAAACATAGGCAAGATAGAAAAAACCAGCAAAATAGAATGATCCCAGTGTAACAAAAGGGGATGAGAGTGAGCGAGCACATTAATGCACAATTACATAAAATTCACATCCTAACTCCACCACAATAATTGTAATAAAAAACCCACCACCATCTGCACTAGACAGAATCGACAAGGAAAAGGACATCCAAAACAGAGAGGGGGGGAGGCAATGAGCGCATTATAGCCCATCCTTTGAAAACACCCATAACCTTCCACATCTTGCATCCCTACAACTAAGATCCAATCACCTATCAAAGAGAAAAAAATAGGGCAAGAGGTACTCAACCACACCTAGTAGCACATCAACTAAGAACCAAACCAAACCCGCTACAAAGATGAAAAAGCATCAAAGTGTAGGAAACCCAATACAAAAGGAGGAAATCTAGTGGGCCAAAATCATCAAAGTTCTCCCTCTCAAGAAAATCAGTCCCCAAAAAGCTCTTAGATTTGTTTGTAATAAATATCAAACATATTGTTTAGTACTTCATTATCTCAGAAGTAGTTTTTCTCAGACAAAATATTTGAAAAGTGCATTTTGATATATGATAAAATCATAATATCAAAAAACATCTATATACTAAATTGTGAAGATAATCTAATCTATAAAAATCTTAAAATTACATAACAATATTATTAACCTAGAAGAAAATTTGAATATTTTCAAAGTGGCAAAAACGTTCTGCTAAAGTGGCAAAAATGAAGTGTGATCGGGCAGCTAGCATTTCCATCGTTTGCAGTGGCAGGAGTTTCAAAACCACCATGGTGAGCAGTGAACAAAAATAGGGACAGCCAGCTGGCGATGGACTCCCTCCCATAACAGGTGTGTTTGTTTCAACTCAAAAGATGAACAAAGACATTAATGTTATTCCCTCTCCACCTGCGATTGTACCCACTCCATCCTCCTTGGTTTTGTCGAGGGCAGGATCAATTAATGCCAACCCTATTACTCCCATTTCCTTTGTCCCAATTCCTAAAATACCTTCAGCGAGACCTAGGTCCTTCTTGGAGGCTGTAGCAAACGCAGGCATCTCCACCAACACCGAAGCCAAATTTCCCATTACCAATGGAGCCCATAGCCCCAGTAAGGCCTCTGGGACATCTGGATCTTCCTTCTCTGTTTCTCCCAATTTTGAAATGCTTGCTGAAATTGTCATGGAAAAGAGTAGGTTAAGAAACACTGCTATCTTCTTCTCAGCTGTTGATCTGGATAAATGCCCTCCTAGAAAGTTTCTTGATGATTGGTTTCATAATTTCTGGAAACTTAAAATGGGTTTTCATATTTCTTTCTATCGACAAATACAAAAGGGTCTTTTTATCATTTTTTTTGTTAACCATGATGCTCAAACTGAAGTGCTTAAAAATTAGTATTGGTCGATTAGTTTGGCCTCCTTTAGAGCTATTGCCTGGTCTCCCGATGTGAATTATGAAGAAGTGTTGGCCCTCTTGGCTCCTCGCTGGATTGTGATTAAGCACATTTCACCATTTCTATGGAGGTTTATCCCTCAATTGCTTTAGCCATTAGGGAAAGTGATTCATATGGATGATACTGTGTGTCATGTTCCTCACATGGACGCCCGAATCCTCATCTCCCTGAATCCTGGGTTGGAAATACCACTGATTTTTCATATCATTGTTGAAAATACTTCATACAATTTCCCTATTGAACTTCTCGGTGGTCTTAATGCATGTTTCTTATGCCACCGAGAAGGACACTTACGCAAAGATTGTCCTATCCTTCTAAAGAAACCCACTCCCAACCCTAAGGAATCTGGTATGGCCATGGAAACTATGATTCCTAGCGTAAATCAGACAGTTAATAATTTTGATTCCTCCACCGCAGTTAACCCTAATCCTTCCCTTGTTGTCTCTCAATCTTAACCGATAGATACTATCGATAATCCCCAATCGGATGGTTTCTAGTGTGTGACCAAAAAGCATAGACACAAGAATAACAACCTTTCCTCATCCTCCAAACCTCCTTCCTCCTCCTCTCCTGTCATTTTGAATATGTTAAGTCCTATTGAACTTTCTTCGCCTAACTCCAAACCTACCACCTTCGCTCCTTTGAACCCTAGCTCCTTGCCTCCTCCAAACCCTTCCAAACCCTTTCAGGAAATTAGTGACGAATTTGTTGTTGCAGTAATTCTTGCTTCGCAAACTCTGATTGAATTTGAACATTCCCGAGTTGTACCCTCTGCTGAACCCGAAACCTTGACCGATAATGAAGGAGATTTTTTGTCTAGTTTTCCTACCTCTAAACGCAGAGGGAGACCTCCTGGATCCAAAAATAAAAATATTAAAAAAAATGATGATGAAATGTTTATTGATGGGATGATCACCTGTGTTGAATCATTTGAAGTGTGTTCTTCCCCTTCAAATGTTTCCTCATGAATTGTCTTTCTTGGAATATTAGGGGACTCGAGTCCCCGGATAGAAAATATGTTATTAAAAATTTCCTATCTACTTGTAAGCACTTGTATTTTCTTATGATGCAAGAAATTAAATCTATTGGTTTTAATCTGGAATCAAATCTTAATTTTATATGGAAGGAGGCTGTTAAAATCTCCACCAACCACCCAAGTGGTAGAGGTGGGGTTGCCGTGCTTGTGAGCCCTAAATGGGCGAAGTTTATTACCAATCAGGGCATCTCCCCCTGTAACCATGTTGTTTGGGTCACTCTAAATTACAACAATAATGATTTTGGCATATGCGGTGTTTATGCTTCTAATGATGTTAATGAAAGAATTGGTCTTTGGGAATGGCTGTCTTCTCTCCCTGACATCCTCTGGATTTTTGCTGGTGATTTCAACATGGTTGAATGCTAGGATGATAAGAATGGAGGACTTCCATTTGCCTGGAAGGATAGAGAGAAATTTTCCTAGATTAGGCTTAAAAACTCTAAACACCTCTTTGACCCCCTGTTTGGCAACAAGGCCAGCAATCTGGGTCTTTGGTACACATGGTGTAACTATCAATAGGGTCATGCTAGAATATATTCTAGACTTGATAGGTTTTATGCTTGTAAGAACTTTTTCTCTTTCCTACCAGACAATGGTGGCAACTCTGTTCTTGTCACCCCCACATCCTTGTCTGATCATCACCCCATCCTTGCCTCATTCACTTTCAGCAGCTCCCCTGCTGTTAGCTGCGGCCTTTGTCCCAAATTCATCCTTAACACCAGTCTTCTTGGAGATGTTGATATCCTTACCGCTATCCATATCATCAGCATTATTAACAAACATAACCTCCCCAATGGTAGTTATATTGATAATTGGAATAAGAACATCCTTGCCTGGCAGAACCTTTTAAAAACTATTGGTTAGAAATGGGCCAGGGACTACAGACTCTTTGAGAAACATTTTTTTCATGAATTAGCTACTGCTAAAGTTAATAATCAACATTCCCCCTCTGACCTTGAACTTACCTCCCAATTTATTAAGGCTAAAGATGCACTTAGGAGGCATCAGGTCATTAAAACTAAGGGAGCTAAGATTAGGGCCAGAGCTCATTGGCTGCAATATGGGGATCGGGGTTCTAAGTTTTTTTTCAATCTTATTAAACACAAACATACTAATGAATCCATTGAAAGGATCATCATTGACAATCAAGAGATTACGGATCTTGACACTATTAAGGATACCTTTGCTAAATTCTATCAAAACTTGTTTTCCTCTAAGGATTCGGTTGAAGCCTCCTCTCTCAGGGACAAGGGTCGTGCTCTAATTCCTAAACTTCTTTCTACTGAGGATACTATTACCCTTGCCAAACAGATTTCTCTTGATGAAATTGGTAATGCCATTAACTCTCTTAAGTTGGACAAGCCCCCTAGTCCTGATGGCATCCCCATTCAATTCTATAAAGCCAATCAAAGGTGGATCTACAAGGATCTCCTTGAGATATATTGGGAGGCTCTTTCTCATGGCTCTCTCGGTAATTCCATTAACTGTGGTATTATCAAACTTATCCCCAAGGATGGGGATAAGGCCCTCATAAAAAATTGGAGGCCAATTACACTTCTAAATGTCTCCTACAAAATTATGGCCAAAATCTTAGCCACCAGACTTGCCAACATTCTTCCTAAACTGATTTGCTCTACTCAAACTAGATTTATTAAAGGCAGATACATCCTTGAGAATGTCATTACTAGTTGGGAAGCCATGCACTGGGCTAAACATTCCCATCAGAATTTTGCCATCTTCCTGTTAGACTTTGAAAAGCCTACGACAGAATTGAGTGGAACTTCATCAACATGATGCTAGAAGCTTTTGGTTTTCCTGCATTCTTCTGTAATGCGGTTAAGGTTCTACTCCATGATGCCTCTGCACAAATTGACATTAATGGCTCTCTATCTTCCTCCTTTCCCCTCAAACGGTCTATTAGGCAGGGATGCCCCCTGGCACCTGCTCTATTTGCTATCGCCTCTGATGCCCTATTTTACCTTCTTAGGGACAATACCTTATCCCCGGCTACGAAAGGAATTACATTGCCTAATGAGGATGTTCTTATTAATAGTCAATTCATTGATGATACCGCCATTCTTTTTGAAGCTACTGAAGACAACTTTGAAGCTCTATAGACCAAACTTAATCTTTTTTGCAATATGTCTGGTGCTAAGCTTTCCCACTCCAAATCCATGTGCCTTGGCTGGGAGGAGGAACCACCGGATTGGTTCAATCAGTATGAATTTCTATGGGGAGGTCCTCAAAAGATTGTTAGATACCTAGGAATCCCTTTTTCTATAAACCCCTCGCTTAAAGACATGTGGCTTTGGGTTAACGAGAAAATCACCAATGTGCTTGACAAATGGCACAATCGCTCCCTCTCTTTGGCCGGCAGACTTCAAGTTTGCCAAAATATCCTGTCCTCCTATAAAATCTATTACTCTTCTTCTTGGATGAGATTCAAAAAGCTGTTAGGAACTTCCTCTGGTCCAATGGCAAAGGCAATAAAAAAGCACATGCTGTTAATTGGAATTGGTGTTGCAATAGCAAGGTTCTTGGGGGTTTGGGGTTGAAAGATCTTAGGATTTAGGGAATTTCCCTTGCTGCCAAGTGGATCTTTCAATCCATGGATGGCACAACACCATGAAAGGTTCTTGTTAGAAATAATATTGAACGGGGCTATCCTAAGAATGTTAAGTCCTGGAAGAGTCTCCCCTATGCTGACTTAGTGATGGGTAACTTTACCATTAACGTTCAAGGGTCTGAGGTCTTCAAATCAATCTGGAAAGCCTGGAACCATGTTAGAGAATTTATCTCTAATAAGGAATTTCATGACGCCACCCACATTTATGGTGAAAGATCCATTTTGTGGAACCTTCATCTTTTCGGTAAGCCTCTAGCTCTGTCCCAAGGTTGCTCTGCTAGATTTTAGTCTAGTAGAGGCATTTCTAAGTTTGTGGATCTCTTTGAAAATGACCAACTAATTATCTGGGATAACATTAGCAGCTCTTATGATATTCCTCCCTCTCAAAAAAAGACATATAACATGATCCTTAAAGCTACTAAGGATCTCCCCACCACTTGCGACACCAACTCTGACAGATTTCTGAAATGTAAATGGCCTGATGGGACCATCCTATCCAAGATCAAAACTAAGAAAATGTACAAGTTTCTTGGGTATGATGGTGCCATCATTGACCATATTAATGATAAATGGTATTCCTCCTTGGATAATTGTTCTTGGAAAGAGTATTTTGATATCCTTTGGAAAGGCTATGTTGAACCGAAAGTTAAATGTTTTAAATGGATGTTTTTATTGGATAGGCTTCCTATCTGATCTAGCATCAATGAGGACAACTGTTGCAATTTTTGTAAACTTCCAAAAACTAGCAGGCATATCTTTTTTGAATGTTCTTTTGCCAGGTCCATATGGAAACTTTTTGGCATTTCTTATCCTATTAGCATATCTATCTTTGAAATTGCTACTGGTCATATTATGGGTCTTAAAAAGGATGTTAACATTCTCTGGAATATCTTATGGTAGATTTGGAAATGCAAGAACAAAGAAAGATTCCTAGACTCTCCCAAGGCCCTTACTAATTTTTTTATGAAACTCACTTTTCTTAATATTTCCTTGCAGGTGCACACCACCATGATGATGGACAAAGAGAAGCTGAGAAGGTTTCTCTAGACCGAACATGCTATCTTCTTTGTCTTTGAGCTCAAGAATGGTTATGAGTGGAGAGACAACCTGGACAACTTGCAGAACTTTGAGAAGACCATGCAAAAGCTCAACAGAGAAATTAAAAGGAACAGGAAATCCAAGAAAGATGAGCTGGCCATGCTGGCCCAAATTCAAGAGAAAAAGAAGGTCGCCTGGATGGAGGGAGAGAAGGGATGGACCACTTGGGTCGACGCCCTAGACGGCTGCCTCCTTTAGCCTGACCTTCTCTCTCCTTTTTTTGATACTCATTTTGATCTATGTGATACTCTATATTTTGTTCCGGGGACATTGTGGGAAGGCACTGCCTTCGTAGACTTGTTTAAACTCTCTTGATGTATTCTTGTTTTTGATATACTTATATTTAATACAAAAAATATTATTAACCTAATAAAATCTTACATTATTCTATACTATCTAATAAACTAATTAATTCAATTTAATATCCGTATATTCGTCTTAAATATTTATAAATAAATAAAAATTAACTAAACCATAATCTATATTAATTTAAATCTAACTATTACTATCAATTGATTAACCAAAATTAATTATAATTTTTTGATATAATATTATGAAATTAATTAATAAATTAACATGTAATAAAAAAATAACCATTCAAAATCATTTAAAATTATAATTAAAACTGCATAATTAATTGTAACATTTTATTTGCTTTATACTTAAGGTTAAAGCTAAAGGTGGTGTCAATTTGGTAAAATGGAAACGAATAAAATCATGTCGGGGGCTACTTCACTTTTTATTTTTCTTTTTTATGATCTCGAAGTTCCACATATTTTATTCGTGAAATGAGAATTCACTTTTACCTATGTTTTTGTTTTTGGCCGCACAAAAATACATCTTCCCGTTTTCAAATTCCAGCCATCTTCCAACAAACAAACGGGCCCTTAAGATGGTTAGTTAAACGGGAATCAACTTTTACTTTTCTTAATTCATTTTTGAAGACAACGTAATTAACCTTTCAAAAGACAGCACACGTACCATTTACTTTGATTTTATTATTTTCTTTAAACTCGAGTTCTCTGAATTGTATGCGCATGGTTAAGGGTAAAGATTGTGTAGGGAATAAACACAATTTACAGGTTCATGATATAATCAACTTATTTTATTAACTAGCACTTGCACTTGCATGAGAAGAGGGTGCAAGGGTTATGTCACTCCAAAAATAGGAGACATTATTTATAGTTAAAAATAAAACACGCTAAGATCATGGTAAGTGACTTACCTTAAATTTTTTTTTAAATAGAAGACATTATTTATAGTTATAAATATATCAGCTTCGACTTATCTTAAGTTTTTTTACAAATTGTGTTGCTGTCAACAATGATAATAAGAAAAAGGGGTAGAATTTGTATCAAAAATTTACCAGGTCCCTACAATAGTGTGTGTGTGTTTTTTTTTTTTACCTAAACCAATTCTCCTATATTTGTTTCTTAATAAAATATAAATAATTAAAATCAAAGAAATAATACTAAAAGTTCAATCTACTATAATTTTTTTTTATAAATTCAAATAAATATCATACAAAATAGTCTGAAAGAACATACACATTATATTTCAATAATGAACTCTTTCAATGCTAACCACGAAGATGGAATGAAATTTCTTAACCACACAAGATTCTATATATGCTTTTAGTAATTTAATTTGTGTGAAATCTTTTTAAGCCTAGTTACAATTGATTAACTTACAATTTTATGATCATACATGATTCATCTAAGATTCTATTGGAAGATAGTAGATCTTTAAAAAAACATGAATTAATCAATTGGTGGATTGTTTAGATAATAAGAGATGGTAAAAATGTCACACCAAGGAGTTACATTAAATAACATGAAGATAATATATAATTTTTATTTGAATATAAAGACATAAAAAAATTAAAATATGTATTCATATAAAATTATAACAAGTATATAATATATACTATTTTTAAATTGAAAATTAAAAAAATACACACATGATTTTAATTTATGTATATATGATTAAAAAATTTGTAAATAAATAAATATTATTTGAAATATATTTTAAAACATCTATTTAAATCTTTAATAAATGAATGAATGGATGGATTTTAATCAAGTCCATAAGATCACAACTTTCTATTGAAGAGCAACATCTTTGACATTTTAAATTCTTTTAATTAATTATGGATCTTATGTATGAATCTTGATCAACAAACTAGCAATACTGATCTTAAAGAGTAATACTCCCTTAGAAGAAACTTAAGATCTACATTTCTTCTTAAGTAAAATAAAAAATTATATTCAAAGAAACTTTAAGATTTGTCCCGTTAAAGATATTTTTTTGGAGAATTTATATGCAACGAGAACTTATTTTGTTGTATTATATTATTTGTTTGGGAAGAAAATAGAATAAAATAGACGTTTCTAAGGAGAGAAGCAAAGATTACTTTTCTACTGCTTGAGATAATCTCTTTCAAAAGCTTCCTACCTCAATCAATGAAAGCTTTGTACTTCAGTTTAAGATGAATCTAAGAGATGTGTTAAGAGAGCTTTTTCTAAACATCAGAAAGAAAATGAATTGAAATATTTCCTTTTAGAATTCCAAAATATAGTTATTTTTTAGTGCCTGGGATGTTATTAGTGCTTTCATGTCTAGATAAAAGAGACCAACATTTTCACCAGACTCCTCACAATTAATCAGTACTTTGAATCATGCTAGAAAATTTTTATCCTATAATTTGTAAAAAATATATTATATAATCTATTATATTTTTTATAGTCCTTTCCAATTTTTTGATTGGCCAGTGGTATTTCTACCAGTGATTTTTTTATTTTCTCATTTTCAAATTGTTCTTGAGACAAAAAAAATGAATAGAAGAGAAAATTTGATGATTTGAAATGGTCTAAATTTTGCATGTGTTGCATGGCTCCTACCAGTAAGTGGCATTTATGAAACATGCCTTGTTTAGGCTTCCCCATTTTTCTTGCATGCATCCCAAGTAGTTGTATTACAATATTTGAGCCAGGAAAGAATGAGCAAAAAAACTAGCGAGCTTAATGCATTCTAATTTTTCCAAAGCAAAGTTAATATTGGCCAAATTTCCTTGCTTTTATTCAACATTGTGTTTCAAAGCTTCCATTAAGGAACAAGAAGTCATGATGTTGGTGAAGGTCACAAGTTACAACTCCATAGATGCTACTTTATTTACCTAAATCTTTCTCTGAGCCTTTCTAAAATCCATTTTGTGCATATCTTGCATCGCATTCCACTGCAGGATATCACATTTCTTTGAGACATCTTGTTAAATAGTTTACTTTTCCTTAAATTGGCTTTTTATTATAGTACCTATTCACAAAATAATATGAAAATTATTATTCTAAGACTACAAAAGACTTAGGCTGGCCCTCAACAAGAAAACAAAGCAAATGGGTCTGACATCATTAGTCCAATCTAAAAGTGCAGGAGAGACGACAATTGATTGATATATGTTATTGATGCAACCAAGCCCTTTAAAAGGGAAATACAAACAACTACTTGGATAGTTAAAATTTTTTAATGAAGATAACCATTGACATTTACAAAGAAACTGACTAAAACATTAACAATTTATTGTAATATGCCAACATTCCCCCAATATTACAATAATCTGAACAAGAGTGTAAGTTGCAAGGTTTTTCAACCCAACCATTCTAGAGACCTTGATGAATCACATTCATCAATCCTCCTCGCTCACTCAAGAAACACCAAACTGACCGCATCAGTGGATCTCCTAACCAGAAAACCTAAAACTATCTGCACAACATGAGTGTTCTCACTTCCCACACATAATGAGACACATTTCCTCTGATATTCCACATATCATCCGAGTGTATCTAATGCCTCCTCCAGTTATACACATGAGACACCTTTCCTTAGAAATTCCGCATCTCCTCTGATTGTGTCTAACACCTCCTCAAGTGATATGGAAATAACCTCTCCTCTGCTGCAAAAATCACCACCAACATGCCTGCACATGAGATTCCTTTCCTTCGAAAGTCCACATCTCCTCCAAGTGTGTCTAAAGCCTCCTCAAGTGCTTGAAAAATCATATTCATATCATGTCCCCCTCTCACACCTTAAAGGGGCAATCATGTTGCCAAGCCCCCTCTTCTCTTCAAGGACACAAATAAGTCAAGTCCCTTCTTTTCTTCAGGGATGAATTTTCCAAGCCCCGACTTTTCAGGGACACAATTAAGTTTCTTCTTATGCAATGAATCATCCCTAAGCGAGAAGCTATCTTGGGATGACATAAAACCTCCTACCTCCAGCCTCATGTCTTCTCTTTACTATTCTGTAAAGCTCAAATATTTCATCAAATATTGTACTGTGAAGTGGTCTATCATCATCAGATGAGTCATTTATATGTACTGCAATTCCACAAAAGTGTGTCTCACAATAAAATTTGTTTTCTTCAACTTTCCATCAATGAGATCTTTGGCCCATTGAATGCAATTCATCTGCACATGTCCATTTTTCTGACAATAAAAGAATTTGAGTTCTTTTCTAGTTGAAATGTTAGATTCTTTTCTAGCAACCAAAGCACATTCTTCAACAATTTGATAACCCTTATTAGCTCTATTTCCTTCATCAATTAGAGAAGAAATTATAGTTTCTAAACTAGGGTTCATTTTGTTCAAAGTGAAAAAATATGATCAAAGCTTGATGGCATACTACTCAGTAAGATTGCCTTGGCATCATCATCATAAATTTGAGAGTTCACACATGTGAATTGATTAAGAGAATGAAAAGTGCTTATATGATGAAAAATATTATCTCCTTTATTCATCTTCAAACTGAACAATTTCTTCTTGATAGACATTTTGGCACTAGAAGCTTGTGAACCAAATAAAATGTTAAGCCGATTTCATATTTCTTTCGACATCTTTGATAGATCAATATGATGCAATTATGCATCTAATAAACCAAGACCAATTAATGCGGTGACCCTACGATATTTAGCTATCCACTTTGTTACCTCATCTACATCTTGTGGGTTTCTAACAAGTCCATTTACAATATCCCACAAAAAATTTTCAATCAGAAGCAATTGTATTTTAATTTTCCATACATGTATGAAAATCTAACCCTTCAAATTTGGAAATCATATTTATTTTATCCGTTGTCCCTATTACTCAAACAAAAATGGAACTACATCAATAGATTCGTGATATCACCCTATGAAGAATTAGAGTACCGCATACCACATACCTCTTAGATCCCATTCAACAATTTCATTTCAGTTACAATTCCTTCACACATTGTGCACTACCCCAATCACAATTAGGCTTGCCGCTAGATATTCTCTTGGTCTTTGTCCAGTAGCACAATCTTCGAGCATTAGCGTGAAGAGGTTAAGTATCTCCTCCAAATGCATGAAGCAATTAAGATGTCTTCCTAATGATGGTGTCTCCAATTTCAATGGCCAATTTATTTCATCTACCACTTCATGTTATCATTCATCAAGTTTCTCACAATAGCAACATAAAGTTTTCACTGAGAAAACACAATATTAACTTTTAATCACTATGAAAGATAATAAATCATACAATAATCCACTAGTCATACCACCTTCACACTCATTTCCAATTCATAAGGAATCAAAATTGTTTCATGAATTTCATCCTCAAACACTGTTGCATCTCTATTCTATCCTCCTCATTTTCCAAAAATTGTAGGTATTTTCTCTACACGGTGGGATCCACTTTCAAAAACAATGTGACGGGCATCCTTTCTGGTCAAGAAACAACTTCTTCTTATCTAGGAGCAAGTCTTCTCAGACCACCACAAAAATGTTTGTATTTTCAACTGCAACTTACATCTCCAATTTGCATGTCTTCTTCACTCCAATGAACAACATCTTCTACAGAATGTAACTCATACCTCAGACTCCATCACTTCACCCATCTTCAACTTCACTACACTCTAATACTATATAAAAGTGCAGGAGAGACGATAATTGATTGATATATTTTATTGATGCAACCAAGGCCTTTAAAAAGGAAATACAAACAACTGATGGGTCTGTGCAGGATCATGGTATGCCAAAAAGTGGCGATATGAAAAAAAAATGAGTTTTTCACTCATCCAAAAGCACACCCAAAAGTTTGTTGACTTTTGAGTAGGCATGGGTGTCAGTACACTTGGCCAAGCCAAAAGCCAAAGCTAAAGCATTATCAGATGTTCGATAATATCAGATGTCCAATAATATCAGATGTCTAATATCCATCAGTAGCAATATATTATTTTGCCCACGACTGCATTCAGCATTTTCATTGTGAAAACGTTGAAGCAGCGATACCGAGCCAAAAAAATTGTATATCAGATAGGTATCTGATATCAGATTTCCTCCAGTACACCAGGTAAGTGAAATATAGTTGTTTCATTATTGTTTTTTGTTTTTGCACTGAAATTTTTTTATTTTTTTTTAAAATAGGTTTTGTATGATATTGTGTATTATTTTGTAAAATTTATTATAAACTAGAGTTGAAATTGATATTGTTTATTCTATATTATTTTTAAAACAGACATGGATTCAGACCAATCTGAAAACCCTCCCTCTCAGTCCATGAACAATCTAGAACCACTTCAAAACAATCCCCCACCTTCAGAAGACCAACCGTTCTCAAACCCTCGACCAATACAGGATCTCATAGGAGATAATCTAATTCAGCTTAGAGGATACTAGAACACATATGCAAATATCCCCACCTTACGTCCCATGTTTTCCACACTGACCTCCATTATTGAGAGCATGGAGAAACTCACAGAACAACACAATGCTGCACTTCTTTGGCGTGAATCCATGCACGCCCAATTTGATGATGGGCTTGACTATGATCAAGTTTTTGATCTAAACATAACAAAACATGACATATGTAACATTTTTTTTGATTCCAAAACCGGTTTAAAAGTGGACACCAAAAAAACCAAGTTTTCAATCAAATGGTGTACAAATGAGGCAATACGTAACAAATTTTGGGATCGTTGGTGGATGGTTTTTGATAGACCACCCCACAGCAATTTGGATGTCCCATTGTATTTCATACAGAAATTGTATGCTGAATTTGTGCTCAGTCACAAAGTCAATTACTGGAACATGAGACAAAACCAAGGCGTGGGCTTAGGCGCTCCCCAAGACAGGCTAGGGGCACATCGGGTGAAATCCCGCACATATGTCCCCCCTCTTGAGATTTCACCACCTCCCATAGTGCAACATCCTGACATTATTGTTGAGGTCGGCTCATAGACTATTCAAGCCATTCACCATTTGAGTGATCTACTCATTAGGCAGAGTGTGACATTTCTGCCTCCTCATACTGATGCTTCTGGCCCTTCCAAATCCTCCACAAGCTCTGATGTTTGTGTGCCTCATACTTGCGTTATGTGCAAGAATATGTGCTTGGGTCCCCTGAATGATAGTGATGCATATAACTATGTGTTCGAGGTGGACGATACTACACAACACACTACAAGCACTAAAACACCCCATGGAGATGTGCATCAGGGGCATATAGAGCCATGGACTCCTACTATTACAGTAAGAGTAAACAGTTAACTTGTTACATTGTACATTTAATTTTAAACGTTCATATTTTTAATAGAATTTTCTTATAATGATTGCCCACTTATGTTTTTTTATGTGTTTCATTTATGTCCAGTTGATGACAGAGGAGGAGATGACACAAGTGGAGGGGTCCATGCTTTCGTCCATTTCATTTGGCCTTGACACTTCCATGGTACATATGTTTTAATGTACTCATTGGTTTCCTTTTATTATAATATTGTATTTATGTATTTTCTAATTTTTATGATCATCTTATTACATACTGATGCAGGTTTCACCAGTTGCTACTGGGGGGCAATGTGAGGGGGTTCAGGCATCTCATGTTGACAAGGGGAAGGTAATTAAGTATTTTAGATTGATTAAGCATACATGTATACTTGTCACTTGTGCGTACTCATTTTTAATTACATGTT
>MU223377.1:241496-258263 GCA_018584345.1 Thuja plicata | reverse complement strand
TATTATTGTTATACTATAAATATTAATAAATAATTAATACTAATATTATACTATTATAAAATAGAGAAATTTAAATAATAATATAATAATAATATTTAAATAATTATATAATACTAATATTTAAATATTTATATCATATTAATATTTAAAAAATTATATAATAGTAATATTTAAATAATTATATAATACTAATGCTATTACCATCTAATATTAATATTAAAACAAATGAAATTTATAATATAAATTAAAACTCATAAAATTGAAAAATTGAAAAAACTTGAATCATAAAATTTTGAAATCAAAATGTTGTATTTGGGCGAGAGATATCAGATATATGATTAGGCTTGGTAGTTTCTTTGGGTTTTGGCTTTCCAATGCCAAATGTGGTTGGTCAACCCAAATGACATGTTCACCATATTTCCTCTGATCTACAGACTTAGACAATGTAGCTGACGACCTTTTTTTCACCCAAAATTGATGAAACGAAAAGGGTTTCTTAAAGATGTTATCAGATTTCCATCAATATAATTGCTGTCAGAATTGGAGTTCAGTAAGTAATTATTACTTATTTTCTAGTTGAGATATCTCTAAAGTCCTGATTGACATACTGATTGCAAAACAACCATAAATTTCAAATGGCTTAACCTTTTTGAAATCTAAAACATGCGTCACATTCTATGCTTCGCCTACTATAAGGAAAAAAAAGTTTCCAATTTTGTAAAGTTTAGAATTAGTTAATGTGGTCAGACACAAGAGTTTTTTTAATTTTGAATAAGTTGTAGCAGAAAATTCATAATTAATTATTTATTTGGTAAAAAATTACACAAAAATATGCGTCACATCCGGGCATGAGTCTACTACTTATATTTAGAATCTTGTGAAAATATATCATCATTTGATTGTGATTAAGGTGGTCAGACATACACGTACTTTTTATATTTTTCCTAAAATTTTCGTACTACTGCATTGAAATCTAAAATATTGAACAATTAGATTAATTTTTTTTCAGAAAAGGGCTAGTATTTTAGAAACTACATTCAATTTCCTACATATTTTGTTCTTACAACTTTTTCACATAAGGTTGATAAGATGTTCAACTTTTTACGTCAAGTTGACTAACCCTGATTTTCTGAATTTTCATTGCCACTTAAGGCCATAGCTTGGTATACCATGATCATGCACATACCCTGCTTGGACAATTCAAAATTTTTAACAAGGATAAAAGTTAACAGTTACAAAAAAACTAACTAAAACATTAATAATTTATTATAATACGCCAACACAATCTGTTCCAACCTAAGATTTGGAAGGATGCCACCGAGAATGAATCCTAGGTTGATGGAGAAGATGAAGGAAGATCTCCGAGCTGAGATTAGAAATTAGATGATCGGTTTGAGGAATGAGGTCATGGAAGGGATCATGACTGTTGTTGTTGGATTGAGTAGGAATCCAGGATATGATGATATTTTTGAGGAGACTGCAGAAGGAATTGTAGTTGTTGATGTTGCTAGATCTATTGAGAGTGATGGATCTGACTGGTTGGTTTGACCTATAGAAAGAATTGGTGTTGGTTATAGGTTGGAAGTATCTAGTTACTTAGGTACTTTGAATCCTAAAGACCTAATTGATTTGATCGGCGAGTTAGAATATCACTTTGAGTTAGAATATATTCAAGATCCTTAGAGAGTAAGATTGGCACAGACAAAGTTGAAAAGTCATGCAACTTTATGGTGGAAAGAATTGCAGAAGGATCAAGAAGAGGAAGGTGAAATGAAGATCACTCGGTGGAGGTTGATAGTTGCAAAGTTGAAGACTAAGTTCATTCTTGAGGACTATGAATTTGAGTTGTTCAGGAGGTTGCAGAACTTGAAGCAGAATGATCTGAGTGTGAAGGATTACACCGAAGAGTTTTACAAGGTAACCACAAATAAATTTCCAAAGAGAAGGTGGCTAGGTATGTAGATGATTTGAGGTTCAATATTCAAGATGAGATGAGTATGTTGGGGATTGGATCTGTTGAGGAGGCTTATTAGTATGCTCTAAAGGAAGAAGATAAGGTGAATATGAAACAATAGAATAACTCTAGAGGAAGAGAGAAGCAAGCTAGTGGTGGTGATAAGGGAAAGAAAGTGGCTGAAGTAGAAGCTAAATCGGTTGCACCTAAGAGAGGTAATGATGGTAAAGAGTTTAGAGGTACTTGCCTTAAGTGTGGCTTGAAAGGACACATGGTTTTCAATGCAAGAAAGACAGGAGAGTTGCTTGTGTGAGTGAAGAGGTGGACCATCTGCTGGTTCTTTAGACCATGGTCCCGAAGAAGGATAAACTCTTATGCTTAGAAGGGTGATGGTGAGTATGGATGCAAAACCTTATCATCGGAAGAGTTTATTCAGGACCAGATGCAAGGTTGGTGGTAAGTGTTGTGATGTGATTGTAGGTGGTGGAAGCGTTGATAACTTAGTTTATGAAGATATGGTGCAAAAGCTTGGTTTGAAAAGACTTAGACATCCAAGACCTTATAGGATTGGTTGGTTGCATGATGATCATGTGGTGGAAGTAAGGGAACAGTGCATGGTGAATTTTTGCATTGGTTCTTATAGAGATGTTGTATTATGTGACATAGTGGTCATGAGTGCATGTCATGTTTTGCCACAAATCTTATTTTAAAACGAATTTTTTAAAATATTTTCAATAATTGATAAATTAAATAATTTTTTATATGAATAACAATTTGTGTTGAAGTATTTATTTACCATTTTCTTCGTAATTGTTATTTACTTTTAATATAATCTTAATAAGAAAAATGGAGATAGTGGGATGTATATTCCACTAAGAGTAATAATTAATGAGATTTTATGAAATGTTTCTCACTTATAGATAACAGAGACAGCTGAATATTTCTGACATGCTTTATAAATTTGAAACGATACAATCTTTTCTAAAATACAAATATTAGATAGTATATTTATTATCTAAAATTTATCATTTATTTGGATAGGATTTTATCTCAATGAAGATAGAAGCGTATGAAATGGACATAGGTATTGGAGAACGATTGGTAGGCATAGCAAACAGAGGATTTAATAAACATTGCTACAAAGGAAGTACTAAGATTTGTGTTAAGTGTCGTCACAATAGTAGAAAATGTAATAGAACCCAAATTTACATGTGTATGTCTCAGTCAAGTCAGAAGGGTAGATAGGAAGAGTAAAGACATGATATGGTGTCATGTTCATCCATTGATAGCTACTCTGACTCCATCCTTTCTGTACGCAACCAAGAAAAACAAAGAAAGAAATGTATTGCATGATTTATTTGTGCTCTTCTTAATCCTCCTTTGTACGAATACTGATTTACCTAAAAATCTAATTCCGTGATAAAATTTCTTGCCATATCTTCTTTTACGCGGCCTCTTATTTTCCTGAAACCCCTCTCCTCTCTGCTAAAAACCATAAAGAGAGAAACGGAAAGAAAAATATACGATAATTTCACTCAAACGCTAGTTTTTAAGGTTCTTAAAGTAATAAATAAATACACACATGTGCTAAAATCCGCTCCTTCCCTCGAAAGGATTTTGAAGTGATGAAAAGTTGCGTGGATTTGCAAACTAATTTAATTTGGGTAAAGTGCCACTTAAGAAAGCCATGCGGAAATCTTTTAAGAAGTAGCTAGGAAGATTTCAAAAAAAGGTCAAATATGAAGAAGATTCCCTAATATGCCATTTTTTATTTTAATGACTAAGCTAGGGGTATTCGAAGGGAATTACTTCTTTTTATCCATTATGTAGAAAATGTCCCTTTATAAAGAGTACATTAAAGTATTTAGAAATTGTCTTGGATTTAGTGGGGATAAATATAGTAAGACTATTAAGAATTGATTTAGTCTTATTAATCTGTGTTTCTTGATAAAAAAAATAAAAATTTATTTTAGAAGATATTAATATATATCTTTTATATGTTTATTAGTAAGAATTTTTTGTTTGTTTTATATTTAAAAATATATATATATTTATATATTTAGATATGACTTTTTCTATTTTTTTAATGAGTCAAATTATTGATTGTCCTTGAATATTTTTAAAGATTTGTTTATTTTAAATTTTAATATTCTCTTTAAATTTAATTAAATTTAAATATTTTCTTTAAATTTAATTTTATTTTAATATTTTAATTAATTGAATATATTTCCTATCAGCTAACCCTTGCACCTATTTTGGTGTAAGCACTGGTGTATTGATCGTCAGAATTAACAAGGAATACTTCCCTTAACCACATGTCTTAGATACAAAATTTAAAGCTTCTTAAAATTATGTCAAAAAGACAACAATAGTGTCTAAATTTATTACTCAATGAAATATTAAATTTCAATCAAACTTTAGAATGGATGATGAAATTCAAAATATTATTCAATCAAGGCATACAAGCACAAACTACAAACCTATCTTGAATAGAAAATATTCTAAAAAGATTAGATTATAGATGTTCTAAGGAAAGTATTACAACATAAAATAGTAACAGAATGCATCTTAGGTTAGTATGCGTCCAAAAAGAGCCCAAGATTATGTTAGAAAGATGTTCTCAACTCATCAACAAAAAATGTGGTAAAGAGGAGATAAAAAGCTTAAGGGTGTATATTTTTCTCACTCATGCGTACCACTTTCACAGCACCTGCAGTAGCATGGGTGTTCTTGCGGGACATTGTCAGACTTCATGGCATACCTCGTAAGATCACATCAGACCGAGATTCTCTCTTTACCCAAAATTTGCATGATAAAATGCAACAATTTTTTTTTTAAAACAAAAAAGGGATTCACAAAGGAGGGGTTGGTGGTCATAGCTGTTGTTAGGGTTTGAGGGGAAATCATGAGTGGATTCAACGTCCCTCATACCCTGGGATACTAAAGTCAAGATACAAACAACTTTCTCTATTTTCTTCGAATAAATTATAGTTTATACTAAACTTTTTTTTTTCTAACATGATGGATTAGACACTAAGACCAGATTTAGACTTAAGTTAATCTAGTTTTCATCATAACATTATGTTTACCATGATCAATACACTGGCCACATGTATTGACCATGTAAACATAACATTAACCCATTAATATTAACTCAAACATAACCTGCCTTAGACTTTAGTTAAATCAATATGCTTAAAAGTCCATGAAGATCCTAAGTTGATAGATTTAAATTAACCAAATAAGAGACATGTTTTAATACGCGAAATAAACCCCATCTTAAACCTCATTTCTCTAATTAAACTAAAGATTTCAACAATTTCCCTAATAGTGTAGATATAAATATTAAACTTAATAAGTAACTTTATATAGTTAGTCAATTATTAATCCTTACTATGCCTAAAGGTTCTAAAGAAGATTTAATACTTTAATTTAATAAATTAGTTTTTTTTTTATAAATTCAAAAGGTTTAATTTCTCTAACGAAAAAAAATCACTTAATATCTTGGAAATGTTCTTCGATAATAGATTTTATCTCATTGAATGAAATCACAATCAACAATAACATTAAAAATATTAATCTCTCTCAGCTAATATATATATATATATAACCATTTTATCCTAATAAAAAATAAATCACAAATCTCTAATAAATCCCATTAAAATAAAGATTTGATTACTAACTTCTTTTAATGCCTTAATAAATAAAGAAAACCCTCCCTTAAAAGAAAATGAACATTAAACTTAGATTTAGATTTAAATTAACTAATCTCCTCTATACATATATAATAAAAAACAAACATAATAAATCTCTTAATCTTTAGCCTAGCAAAAAAAAAGAAACACTAATAAGTCCCTCTCTAAACTGGGAATGATATAATAAAATAAGATCTTCCTCTTAGAGGATCCCTAACCCTAATTAAAAATTAGGGTTAGGGCTCTAATATTAGACCCAAAGAACTTTATAATACCATTTCCTTTCTCTCTACTCTATTATTTTTCTAACCCTAGTCTAATCTTTTATGCTCACCTCGTAGCCTAGGCCTCTTATGAGGCCACCCCTGAGCTAGGGGAAATAAGAAGGGCATGGTGACAATCAAGCAACCATATACAAGGAGATCAAGAAAATAACATAACTCCCATCCAGGTTCTAAACACATTTGGGTCCAATATAGACTCAAATAAGGGGTGAAGGTGGAAATATCCACTTAGGAGAATGCCAAGAAAGAACTTCCTCAATAAGCACAAAAAAATATACACATGCCTTCCCAAGGCTAATTCTTCAACCCAAGCTCCACACACACAACCATAACCCTTATCACCCCAAATGAAAATCAAAAAAATAACATTGGCAACATGGAGCTCATAACATCCATGACATCCCTCTTCTTCCCAAGAAGAGACTGTAACACCCCGCCAGGGAACCCGAGAGAGATTAACCTAGTACATGTCACTATGTGTGCTGAATAATTTTATTTTTCAACGTTAACATAAAGAAACATACATTCATGCAGAAACAATTACCATTTATACAGATGTATTACACTCACATAGATTACACGACTCAAGGGTTCCATGACGTTGAATTACTTAAATAAAAACACAACTAACAATATAACAAAAGATTCCATCTGATTAAGTATAACAAATACAACTTACATAACCATAATTACATCCTCATGGATAACCATGAAACCACCATAAACTCACATCCACTGCACATGTCGCAGGGTATGTGGTAATCACTCTAAACTACTTAATATTACAATTTCCAGATTAGGTATCACATGCGATACTCTAATACAAGATTTACAATAATGAAATTACATAATAATGATGAACATAAAGAGCCCATCTGCAAGAACCATCAAGCACCTGGTACAAGGACATTGAATCTCAATGGATAAAGAATCACTACCACCTGTCCGTGTGGAACCACAAAGGTCCACCCCACCATGCTGAGGAGATAGCAACAAATCCCAATCGGATATCCAAAACCAACAAGGCATAACCACTAAGCAAGGGATCCTGACAACTCTCTAATCCAGTGTACTAAACATCATGATAGGTAAGACTCACTAATCCAGAGGCAACTGATAATGTAGGAAATCTAGCATGTGTAAAGGAAGGTGTCATCATGTATGTCTAACCCTTAAGTTCAGCCCTGATAATCACAATGGATTCCGGCACCTAAGTGACCATACATGGAGCTAATGACCTCTCGAACTAACAAGGCCACTAACTATGTCAGGTACCTCACAGGGAAACTAACATCTTCTCATCACCATCTTAGTCTATACTAGCACTCAAGCATGGGTGAGGACACATCTTATTAATCCATTTTAATATCTCTAAATATGTCTTTAGTTATCACTTATTAATTAAACTCCATAATAAGCAATCCAGTAGTCTCTTACAGACACGGAACTTATTGCAAGCCACCTCCTACTACGCATCTAGGTAACCTACCCTAGACTCAGAGATCCTAACAGATCTAGCATAGGTCACAACCCTAGTGTACCCCAAATCAGTATCCCATACAACAGGAACGGTCACAGAGGTTCACTAGCGGATAATAGAATCGAAAGGGTCAACATGGTTAGTTTAGGGTAATAATAGATAACACGCATGCCATAAAGTAATAGAAATATAAAACACTCCCCCCAGCCTCTATATACGTCCTAGGTCATCTAATGCCCCCAAAAGTAATACATACAAGCATAAGAGACCCATAATGATGCATAGAGACAAAACGTCTTAAAAGACTGAAAAATGAACTATAGACATGTAAATACTAATAGACAACTCATACATAATCTCCATTTAATTCATAACTAAATCTGAAACAATTAGAGGTTAATTTACAAATAGACTATTTAACACTACTACTCGCAATTAAATAATCACATCAAGGTATCTATTGTTCATACCAAATTAGATATCTACCTCTAAGTCTCCAGTTACCTCGTAACTACTCAATTAAAAAATAACTTGATGAACTTAATTTAAACAAGTACCTTTTACTATAGTATTTAATAAAATATATTAATTAAATTAATTGTATCCAATAGTCAATAAATTAATTTACAATTAATATTACTACAAATATTAATTCAAATTAATAATTAACTTATTACCTACAATTAGAAATTAATATACTAAATTAAAACTATAAATAGAATGTATTGGTTAAGTTATATTTTAAACATAACCATAAATAAAACTAATTTTAATTGATAAATGAATAAAATTAACCTCATTTAAAATTAATAAAATTAAAATTAATCTAATTTATGATTTCATAAAAATAAAAAAAATAAACTAATTTAAAATTTAATAAATTCTAAATAAATAATTAAAAAAGTAAATTCAAGTGGGGGGACCCTCGCGGTTCCCCCCCTCCACCCGCCTCCCTATGAAAACGGCACTGTCGTCGGCAGTACCGGTACTGCAGAGGCAGACCGTGACTGTCGTCGGCAGCACGGCTACCAAGACAGTCCCGTGTACTGCCCGACACAGTCTGTCGCGGGGGCTGGGGATGGGGTCCCACCCCCATAAAATAATTAATTTTTTTAATATTTTAATATTTGTAATCTACTTACACTGTGGTCATGGAAATTTATTTATTTATTTATTATATTTTTTTTAAAATTTTTAAAGTATGATTTCAAAAACAAGTAGCATAGGATTATTTTTGTTTTATTTGAAAATTTTCGAAAAAGGAAAATTCAAAGGGACAAAGGATTTTTTTTTTTTTGTCATTAGCTATTTTCGTCTACTGGGTAATTTATTTATTTATTTATTTTTCACACCAGTGTTTTCCAGTCAGTTGGTTTTTTCAACTTATTTATTTTTTTCAATTCAATTACATAGAGGCTAAATATTTTATTTTCCCCTATAATTAGGACTATAGGCAAGATTGATTTTTCTATTTCTAGGAGATTAATGAGAGATCTATTAACAAAAATTTTCACAGCATAAGAGTACTATGCTAAGAACCATATTAACATGAAAATGACAGATCTAATCTTTTCATGAACCCCAAAAATATTGAAATGTGAATAAACCATAAATTTAATTTTCTCTATAGTCTAAACTATACAAAGGATTAATTTTTCATTTCCTAAGAGATCTAGAGAGAATTTCTTCCCAAAAGTTTGATAGCATAACCCTACAATGCTAAGAACACATAGAATGAAAGAAATTCAGATCTAAGGTTTTTATTAATACCCGAACACGTAGAAACAAGAACAAGCCATTTTAAAAGCCAAAATAACAAACATGCACTAAATAAACATTGAAAACCTCAGATCTACAAAATTGAAAACCATACAAGGAAAATGAAACCTACCTTGATTCCAATGCAAGAAACGTAAGAATGTAGCTTGGAAGATGAAAGCAAATCTGAAAACCCTCAAGCCTAATTCAACCACAGATCTGGAAACTATGAAGATCCGAGCACACACACAAGTAAGAAAAATCCTAAAAACCTCAAGCAACAAGGATCCACAACAATTCACAATCCTTCAAAAACCCCAAAATCACCAAGAGCTCTCTCAAATCTCAAAATCTTGTTATGAGAGAAATGAGAGGAGAATTCTCCTAAAGAGAATCAACTTCCCCTAATTGTACAACCCCTCATGTGAACTCCCCACTCAATCCCTAGAATATCGCAACTTAAAATTGAAAGTAAATCCAATTTAAATAAATAAAATATTCTTTATTGCCACAACTCAACTTTGACTCCTAATTTCAAGTTGAGATATTTAAATTTAAAAAATTAATAAAATATTTAATTAAATAGATTAAATATTTATGTCACAATATTGCATGCAACTAAATATTTAATTATTTAATTAATCATATAAGCACATTAACTATAGTTTTCAATTAAATATTTAATTAAATCAAAATATTCAAATATTTCAATTTAATTAATTATTTAAAATAAACTTAGGATATAATTAAATAATTAATTCAACTATAATCCATTAATTCATAGAATATGGAAAGTCACTCAATAATCTAAAAATCATCTGAAAGCATAAAATAAAGCAAAACACACACATACTCAGGAGAAAGGGTATTCAAATTCTGCCAACCTAGACAAATCTGGATAGGGTATTCATACTGAAACTCATCCAACATTAGGATGGTTTAGGCTTAGGTTAGGGTTTTGGATCTGTATGTTACCTCCCCTCTTTACCATTGAGATGAATATTTATGGGCACGCTCACTCCTGCCAATTCAGGGAAGACGATGCCTTGTACCTACAATCCTGTCATCAAAAGAAACACACATGTACATACATAATATAATATTGCAAACAATGATAGGGATCGGTCGAACGTGTGGATCTCGCTGAAGCAAGTAACTACATCTCCGTCCTCTAGCACAACAACATGCAAAAAGATACAAGTACATTCACATATAAGACAACCTTACCCATGCAAGTATGGGGTAAGTATATCATAATCTAAAATCAACATATAATAATCAACATGAAAACATCATCACATCTATCTATGCATATGATTAACCATAACATAATAATCAATAATCATCATCAACTAAAAGAATAATAGCTCTCATGAAAGTAGCCTAAAAGAATTCAACCAATTAACTGAAACCAATGCCTAAAAGAGTACGACATCAAAATTAAAAAGCAAAACATGAGTGGGTATTACAGAGACTCTCAACTAACATGGTTTCCCAACTATGCCCTTCACCCATAATTAACTATTCCCTCCCTCCCAAGGAAAGGTAGTCAATTCACTCCCATGCACAACAAAAAAAAACAAGAAACAACAATTCTCCTCCAAATTTGGAACATATAGTCTAACGATGATTTGCACAAAACATGAAGTATATTTGAAAGAAGTAAAGAAATTTAACATCTCTAAAACAAACAAGATTGCAAGACATCCACACATGGGCATAGGAGTACCAACCTTACTCCAAGAAAAAAATAAGGTGTGGTTGAGATGACCTCTTTGTGATGCTAGTTTCCTCTCTCCTTCTCCTTTCCCAAATCAAGCCAAATCTCCCAAGCAAGATCTACAAGTCTCCAAAAAAATTGGAGAGTGGGCAATCAACCCCAACTCTCCTCTCCCTTTCTCCTAAAAGGTTCTCTCTCCGTCTCTCCACCTCTTTCCTCCCAGCCCACTAGAGGCATGTGTCCTTCCTTCCAATATATGTCAATCTCATGCAAGGAGGAACTCCACTATCTTGGAGAAGGTGAGGGTCATTTCCCTTTACCCCAATTTTAGCCACTATCCTAGAAGGGCAATTAAGAAGGCCTAGAAAAGAGTTTTTAGCACTCAAAACAATGAAAAACAACTCCTAACCCATAATAATACATAAAAACTAGAAAATCCTAACTCAAACTACCTCAAAGGACTCAATTCTACCTTTCAAAAACCCCTCTTAAGCTTGCATTCGAAATTCAAGAGTTGTACTCATGACTTGGGTTATCAAGGCAAACTTTACCTCACATGGCAACACTTCAATTAACCTAGGGTAAACTTCCACTTCAAAAACCACATAGGCATGCCATGTCACAACACATGTGTCAATTGACACTACATAAACACCACACATTTACAACATGGCTTGCCTTAAAAGAAATAAATTTACAATCATGCAATATCACATTTACAACAAATTTAACATTTACAATTAGGTTATTTCCCTTTTAGGGCTAACCTTGGCTACAGATGGATATACACAAATTAGCCTAGTCTTGTTTCCCTGATTTTGAAACCATGGTTATTCCTCTTGCACACTTGAACAAAGTATCAGTAGTCCAAGAACAAAAAACACATGTTCATGATAATTACTTTATAATATATTCCTTTAACCAAAGTTTATACTTTGCTATAAGAACTAGGTTTAAAATTGAATGTTTATAAGAAATGGAAATGCTCATCTACCAATATGAACATTTGCAGAATTTAAACCAAATCTCTCATTTACATGTCAAAAGGTCATAATGCAATTTTGAACAAAATGAAATAATTAAATCATGTCAACAAGGACTAAGAATCATATATGTAATACATCTAAGCATCATCAAAATAGATTCATCATATGATATCTATACTATAGAAGGTTCAAAATGAAATGTATCAAAACAAGTGTATCATCCAGACAAATATTATATAACAGTAGCAGCTTTGAAAATGGGTGGTCGGGGTAGGACCTCACATCCTCCCCCTCTAGGCATGAACTTCCTCCTGGAGTTCATAAAAAAGGTGGGGTAATCCTGTCTCATGCGTGTTGTATCCTCTCATGAGGTTGTGACCTCATCATAGCAATCCCACTGGACCCTAACCTGGTCCAACTCTCACCCTCACAGGGCCAACGTCCGCCGATCTAAAATGCGGATGGGCTCCAGAGCCAACTGCCCATCCAACTCCACCTATAAGGCATCCCAATCAATAACATGAGACTCATCATAGATATATTTCCTCAATACAGATACATGGAATACATCGTGGATATGCAATAGGCTAGGTGGCAGTGCTAGACGATAGGCAACTGGTCCTATCCTCTCCAAAATCTCAAAGGGACCTATAAAATGAGGTGCGAGCTTAGAGCCCTTTCCAAAATGGATCAGACTCTTATGCAGACGCACTCTCAGAAATACCCTGTCTCCAACCATGTAGTCTCTATTAGACCTCTTCGTGTCTGCATATTTCTTCTACCTATCTTGTGCCTCTTTGAGATGCTCTCAGATCAAGACAACCTGTTGCTCCATGTCCCTGACCAACTCTGGCCCCACTGAAACTCTATCCTCAATTTTTTTCCAACTCAAAGGTGTCCGGCATGGCCTCCCATATAAGGCCTGGTACGGAGGCATACCCAAAGACGTGTGATGCCCATTATTGTAGGAAAAATCTGCTAAGTGAAGGTATTCCTCCCATCTGGTCTAGTGATCCATAACATACATCCGCAACATGTCCTCCATTACTTGATTAACTCTCTCAGTCTGCCCATCTGTCTTAGGGTGATAGGTCATACTAAAATTGAGCCTGGTGCCCAATGCTGGGTGTATATTTTTCTCTTCACTTGTATTACATGCTCTTCAAAATTTTTTATATCTAAGTAATATAGAATGAAGAATCTTGAAAGCTTTCAAGATTTATATGTATCTAAAATATTTTTTATTATATTTTATTCATACATTTTTTATTTTTATTACTTTTGTTGTAAATAAGAAATCTATTTAATATATCTTTCACATGTGTTCTTTTATTTTAAAGACAAGTTTTGTATATAATTTTTTTGATTAAAATAAATGGGGTAGAATCCCAACTCATTATAGATATGAAGTACAAACATAAAAACAAGTGCCACGTAGTGGCCAAGTATTTGTCTATTAATTAATTGTAGACGTAATTAAGTATAATAATATATAATTTTATTAGAAGGAAAAATTTAAAAATCAATAATTTAATTTGATTATTTTATATAATTAAAATATATTTTATTTGATGATGTAATTTTGTGGTGATCACCTTATTATCAATAAAAAAATAAAATATTTGATATATATTATTATAATTATAATTTAATCAAACATCTATTTATTAAATTAAGAAGGGAAAAAAAATGTTGTCAAGTTCCAAAGTAATTTAACAATGTCAACTTATTTAAATATGATGAAAGTAAGTTTATTGTTGTGTAATATTATAGAAAAATATTATGTGCAAAATTATTTTTCATAAATTTCCTACATTAGTTTTGATGATATTTTTACTTAAAAATTTATCATGTATACTTTAGAGAATTTTAAAAATAAATATAATTAATTACAATTGGTTGAAATAAGTTTTTTTAATCACTCTTAAGAAAAATTCATTATTGCAATAGTATATAACCTAAGCAAATACTAATAAGAAATATAACAAAACAAGTCAAAAAATGTTTGAACAAGTGTTGCCCTGTATTTGTGTAATTAATTATAATTATTATTATTATATATGTAAATTTAATTCTAATTTTATTATAAAGATGAGATTTCAAAAAGTGATAAATTGTGATAAATCAGACGAATTTGGAGAGGCTCTGCGTTTTCGACGGTTTTTTGCACTTTCAACCTGAATCACCCAGTGCATTACGTGGCTACACGGTGGTAGGCGACGGAGGAAGGAAGCCGGCGGTTCCCGACGATGTCAGACCAGGTGTGTTTACTCCAACTCAGGTTTTAAATAGAATGGAAATAAATAACTGTCCTACCCTCGATTGCCCACCCGCTCCTGTACCCACTTCTCCGCTGAGCAACCATGAATGCCCATCGGATGACATTAATGTCCCTCTTCCCAGCCCTCCAAAACCACTTGATACCTCCCTTCACAGACCAAAATCATTCGCTGAGGCAGTGTCTAAAGATGGGGTTGCGGTGGACGCTAGTGCTAGGTTTTTATGCTCGGCATCTGATGGAGTGACCAACACCGGTAAGGGCCCTGGGGTTTCTAATAACCCATTCTCTATTATGCCAAATCCAGAAATATTGGTTGAAATCTTGAATGAAAAGAATAGACTTAGGAATTGTGCTATTTTCTTCTCTGCTGTAGAGTTAGATAAATGTCCTCCACGCAAGTTCCTTGATGACTGGTTTAACAATTACTAGAGTATGAAATTAGGTTTTCACATATCATTTTGTAGACAAATACAGAGGGGTCTGTATGTGATTTTCTTTGTCTCGCAGGAATCACAGGCCGAGGTTCTAAAAAAACAATACTGGAATGTAGGTTCTACCTCCTTCCGCGCTCTAGCGTGGTCACCTGAGGCCATTCATGAAGAAATCATCGCTCTCTCCGCCCCTAGGTGGGTTCTTGTTAAACATATCCCTCCCTTCCTATGGCGATTTATACCACAACTCTTGGAACCCTTGGGTAGGGTCATCCGAATGGATGATACGGTGAGGTTGGTTCCCCATCTTGATGCCCGCATCCTCATTGCTATTAAACCGGGAATTGATATACCGGAAGCCCTAAATGTTAACATAGCTTAAGAAAGAATAACATGCCCTATTGAAATACTTGGTGGGTTGAATGCCTGCTTTCTATGCCGGAGAGAAGGTCACAGACGCAAGGACTGTCCAATTATTAAAAGGAAATTGGATATTCCCTCTGGAAAAACCACCAGTGATAACACCCCTCAAGCTCCTCCCGTCCCCACTACTTCCGACTCTCAACCATCTCGGCCAGATACCCAAAATACTCAAAACAACCTCCATTCCACACCTCTTTTCTCAGCCTCTGCCCCTCCACAGATCCCCAATTCTGCTAATACTCTGTCATCACACGACACTGAAGCATCTGCGGGTATCTCAGATGGATTCCTAACCATCACCAAGAAAAGGCGAAGAAAATTTAACAAAAAGAAAGATATTTCAAGTCCGCAAGCTCCTCCCTGTTTAAACAGCCCCATCTCGGTTTTTCCTCAAAAGAGTGATCTTACTGCTAAAACTTACACTACTCCTAAGACATCTAACTCACGCACAGCTCTTAAAGAAATAGAAGATAATTGTATTATTGAAGTTATTCCCGCTTGTAATCCCACTATGGTCTCTTGTAGCATCAAGCAGCCCATGGAAGAGGATAAACAGATGATGCTTGAATCGGATTATGAGTATAATGGTATGGAAGATCTTCCCATCTCGAAAATATGGGGAAGGCATGTGGGGTCAAAAAATAAAAACTCTGGAAGCAAAAAGAAAGAGGATCCCTCCCCGAATAATGCGACTCCCATCTAGGGAGCGGATATTCAGTGCCTTCCCCTAACCACTGTCTCTCAATGAATTGCATTTCGTGGAATATAAGGGGCCTTGAGTCCCCGGATAGGAAATTTGTTATAAAAAAATACCTTGACTCCCAAACTAACCTGGACTTCTTGATGCTCCAAGAGATCAAAGCAGTGGATTTCACCCTTTATAATAACCTGACCTATATTTGGAAGGATGCTGTTAAATTTCACACTCTTCACTCTAGAGGTAAAGGAGGGGTTGCTCTTCTTGTTCACCCTAAATGGAGTACATGCATTATTGATCATGGAGTTTCCCCATGTAATCGTGCTATCTGGGTTACTATTAAACATAATAATAATAGTTTTGGTATATGCTCTGTTTATGCTTCAAATGATTGGAAAGAAAGAATAACCCTTTGGGACTGGATTGATAAACTTCCTGACATACCCTGGATTATGGGGGGGGGGGATTTCAATATGATCTAATCACAGGCTGATAAGGAAGGGGGACTGCCTTTTACCTGGAAGGATAGAGAAAAATTTCATTGGGATAGAATGAAAAATAACAAACTGCTATATGATCCTCTTGCTGGAAATAAAGACCTCTCTCCTGGGATTTGGCACACATGGTGCAATTTTCAGCAAGGGGCTAACAAAATATATTCGAGGTTAGATAGGTTTTATGCCAACAAGAATTTTTTCTCTATCCTCCCAGATAAATGGGGAAACACTGTTCTTGTCACATCTACCACTCTTTCTGATCATCACCCCATAAAAACCAGTTTTATTATTAACAATTCCCCGGCTCACTGTAGGGCCTCAGATTCTAAATTCATATTAAATACTAGTCTACTGGAAGATGAAGATATCTTAGCTGCTGTTCATATCATCAGTCTGATTAATAAAAGTCATTTTCCTTACCTCAATGATATTGAAAAATGGGAATTAAATGTTACTACATGGCAGAATTTCCTTAAAACCATTGGCCAGAAAAGAGCCAAAGACTATAGACGCATTGAGAAAACCCTCTCTGCTAATCTTCAGATAGCTGAAGCCCACATT